>MU945471.1:0-10461 GCA_036418165.1 Cooperia oncophora | reverse complement strand
CACCCTATTGAACTCCGCCCGAACCAGGTAATTGAGGGGGTTTAGGTCAGGTGACCTGCTTAGATATTCCACCTTCTTCAGGTACTCAACGCCCTTCCATTCCAAGTAGGCAAGAGTTTTCCCAACGCCCTTTGATTCCATGTGGTGTCACCCAATCCTGTAGCAGTACAGTTTCCAAGAAGGTACGGGCGACGACATGTGGAGAGGATATTCTTCTTTGCTCGATGTAACCGCCAGCGCTCACCTTCAGTCCGGGGCCCACGAAGAAAATATCGGTCTCTCCATTCCAGGTACGTCCGGTCCCCACCATCAACTGGCGCCTTGGCGACTGAGGTGAAGATGATGTCCTAGCGACGTTGACGGAGCTGCTCGATGATGGAGGTCTTCCAGATCGAGAGTACTGCTCTCCAGGTAGCTATTTATGGGTGACTCCATACTAGAAGTTTCGCAGCTGTTTGGAGGTGACATGAATTCCAAAGGTCTTCTCCAGTCAGGCTGCGACTGGAGATGACTTCATATTTTGGTGTACATGAAGGTGATGGGCGAGAGCCAGCTCCTGCTTATCGAGGAACATCTTGGGTATCTTCCGCCCTGGTACTCGTATCCACGTCCTCTGTCTGGGCTGCGAAATTTTGCTGATATGTGCTCGGTCAAAGCGGTCTTTTTTTTGCCCCTCCCCCTATACACGCTCCAGCATCCGCAGTGAACAAGACTATACATTCCCGAGCAACCCATTTGTCTAGTGAAACTTTCACTAGAAAATGAACGAAGTTCCATTCAGGTGCAATGCAAAAAATGCAATAGGGAATTGCCTGCTGGAGCGCCATTCTATGACATTGACAACGCTCCAAGGTGCAAAGACTGCTGCAAGGTTGGTTATTCTAATGCGCAGTCCTACTTCAATATTCCGTTGTGTATGAATGACGGTCTCTCCGGGTAAAGACATATTTCACGATAACCTGATAGGCGGAGATAAGGAGTCGTCGTGCTTTCTTCGTTGATGCGTTTTCCGTTTGGAAGCGTAATACACGGGGTTCTCCAGTGAAGTAGTTTTTCTGTCTGTACGATCATAGTGAAATGTGTTCTCACTGTTTGTTAAGAGCTTTTGCAACACATAGCTGGTGTTTCTAGAGGTAGCGTTCAGTCTTCGCGTCATCGCGCGTCGACAGCGCGCGCCGACGTGTCGACGCACGTTTGCAGCCACATGATGCTTAACCATACCCGTCGTTCGAAAGAGTAGCATTAGAGCGCGGTTGCAATTCTAGCGCGTATACACGCGTCGTCGCGAAACCTGAACGCTGGCTCATGGAATTCTGAGATTAGTATCACATTTGTAACAAACCTTCTTTCAGGCAGAAAAACCTAAACCTAAAGTGGCTTCGAAGCCGGTAAGTTCCGCTTGGATTTGCAGTGGACATAGACGGTGTTCTGTTTGAGGAAGCGCCTGTAGCTGTACAAATCTGTAACCAGGGCGCACCACCACTTTGCGGGAAACGTTTTGAAAAATACGACCCCTCCATGTATACCCAACCCCAATCTCACCTACAGTGAAGGGCCGAGTTTGGCGCGGCGCCAGTACATTCTTCAGCAATTGTTGTCGCTTGGCCGCTTCAACAATTGGTGGGAACGTGCTGGCTTCGCTCCAAACTCCGCTCCGTGGCACGTTCCAGCGCGTGAAATGGAAAGCATTGACAATCAATAGATTTTCACTTCAAAAGTGTGCTTCTCCCCCCTCTTCTGCAGCGACCAAACTACGTTTTGCCCAATAGATGGTGAGCTCCGGCCGTGAAATTGACTCAAAAAGGTGGGTTTTTTAGGTATCGTGCAAAAAGTGCAACAGAGATATCGCGCCCGGAACTTTATTCTACGATGTTAATAATGCGCCAAAATGCAAGGACTGTTGTATCGTGAGTTCTTTTCATTTGGATAGCATTGAAAGGGCTCATATCCGGCTTTTGGTCGCATTCCACATTCCGCGATAACCTTATGGGCGGGGACATGGGTGGGGCCTCATAGCTCCTATGCGCTCCTTAACAGTATGCCTCTCTTTACAATAGGGTAAAGAAATGTGGCGCACAAATGAAGAGGGTCTATTTATCGTGGCTATTCCCTAATCTGTATGCACATTCGATTATCGTGAAATCTGTTTCGATGTGGACACCTTAACCCTTAGGATGAGACTCCTGATGCAGTATATGTGCTCCTTGCCTGTTGGAGAAGTCTGCCACATTAGGAGTCTTGAAGGGTTGCCTAGTGGTCGATAGCTCTCTCTAAATAACAGCCACCACTAAACAGTATCTCATCTCCCGTATTTAGGAAGATGGCACCAAACCAGCTCCCAAGACTTCGACAACTCCGGTGAGCAGACACTTTATGACGCAGTTCGGCTTAGTGATTGCACTCTAGTGCTAACCGCTAGCAAAATTACTTCAGGGTACCTTGTGAAGACCCGTGAATTATTGTGGCCAAACCTGGTTTCATTAGCAGTTTGACAGGCTTCATGGGAGCTAGTCAACAAAGTGTGACCTGCTCATGAGCATGGTGAATCGAACTAGCTAAATCGTAAAATGCTCCTTCCAAGCCGAACACTGCCACACTTTGATGTAAGATCTGCGAACCTAGGGTGCATCTCCTTCTGCGCAACAATTCAACAGCTTTTGACGCTGTTTCACAGGGCAAAGGCATTCGAGAAAGACCGGAGGGAAAAGGAAAAAGGAGTCTGACTTCGGGAGTTGGGAAGACATCTAGCGCTAAAACGTTACTCTATTGTCTGGGGTTTAAGGCGCGCTATATATAGGGCTCACATCATCCCGGAACCCCACAAATATTTCTTTCTGGTTTCACTCTTACGTCTTAATGTCTCGTTTTGTCTTTATCAGTGTGTGTTCATACTTTACGTCAGCGTTTTGGGCGTACGACAGCGTAGCGCTAACGCCACGACAATTCATAAGTGTGGTACAAAAGATTGCTTGAGCTGTTGATGAGACTTTCTCTGCCTATAACTAACTTTCCAGGTACCTTGCCAAACCTGCAAGAAGGATATATTGCCTGGAACACCGTTCTTCAAAATAAATCATGCACCAAAGTGCAGGGATTGTTGCATTGTGCGTTATTTCCTTTTAAGTTTTTCAAGATCTAGGCGCTAAAAGAGAACACCTTTCACGCTCTGAAGTTTTATCACAAGAAGTTGGACAGGGTCTGAAGTGGGAATCGTAAGTGTATCCTTGGAAAACAAACGTCTCTAAAGGGCACTGGAACGTTCAGGAAGGAGTTGATTGAATCTTCTTTCGTGAAGAGGTGATGCAAAAGTTAGAAGTGATAAGATTGTTTAGAAGCAAATTTACCGCTATTTGAAGCACTGGGCACGACTGCTATAGGCGGGCGGTAGTTGCAGACGTTATTGGTGGAAAGGCTGTGATAGGGCGTTTGGCTACACCCCGTATCCCTTCCACCAATGACGTTGGCGATAACCGCCCACCCACAGCGATCGCGCCCAATGCCTTTTGGGAGAACCGAACCTGATTAAAATTGTAGTCTTTGACGGCTGCCTTCTGTAGGTCTCGCATAGAAGCGCCATTTCTTTGTATTCCAGATCATCACTCTTTTGTGTAAAGAATATGTAAGAATAGGTGTGAGGCAGGAGTTTCACGTCACGGTGACGTAGTGTCAGTTGCACCAGGACGTAATTGACGCAGTGCTGAAGTGCTGAAGTATGATGAGGCAACTAGCTAGGAAATGCTATCAAGTTTCTGTCTCTTGCCAGGACCTCCCTACCTAGCCCTGTGGATATATCCAATGCAATTTGAGTAGCTTTGTTTTATAAGATTTTGCTTTCAGAACAACGGCACTAGAACAGCCCCCAAGACTGCGTCGAGACCGGTAAGTGTAGCCCATAGTGTAACGGGAGGAAGCGTTCTTGCACACAAACATTTCGGTGCGGCATCGGGTTGGAAACTATGGGACAGCCACTGGTGAAATAGGCTGGCGCGCGCCAGGAGTATTAAGTGGAAACTCCCGCTCGTCCGTTTTAGCCGGTTTACCAGCATGAGCCTTCCACCTAGAAAGCCAATAACTGGTTCTCGATCGAACCGCTTCGCTTGCGGTTACCTTCATCGGTTTCTGGTATGGTAAGTGGGTTAGAATGAGTGTCCAACACTCCGGACTCAAACTAACCAGAGTTCTTGGAGTTAAACGGCCAAAAATAGGCGAAAAAATATTTGTTCTGCACGGCATTGGACGGACAACAGTTTCCCGTTGGCGCAGTGTCAACAACCTTTGTGGTAGACACGGCTGCAAACTTGTATTCATATATCCTTGTAGCAATGCTTCATATCAGTTCGACTTCATAAATGGAACGATAAAGTACAGCGTCGACGTGACTGTCCGGCCACTTGTGGGCGGGCGGTTGCGGTGGGCGTCCGACTCGCTATGTTGCAGCTTCGTAGGGCGCTTTGATTGTATATTCGTTGCGAAAGGCGCCTTGGAGCGCCTGCTCATGGCGCCAAATGCTGTCCTGCTAGGCATATTTATCCTACACGCCTTGTGGATTTACTATGCCCGTTGCTTTTAAAGGCGGTTGGCACGATAATTTGGTACTCGGCCTAAATTGCTAGACGCTATATAACGTTTAGAATGCTATATAGTGGGAAGATAGGCGAAACAACAAAGTGAAACGGTCAAAAACTTGCGGAAGAAAGTCTTCTTTCTTACAGACTCAGAAAGCAATTTTGGACGAGTCTCCCATAGGCATCTTGCCAATAACCGCGACGGTAGGTGCAGCAGCTGTTTATGTACCCTTGACAACGAGTACCCATGCAGCACCGCGGCCTCTTCATATCAATCCCTTCATATTTAGTCTTGGCAAATGAGGCAATACCGCACAGTGAGTCGTCCGTTGCAAGCGGGCGGTGCGCGTCGTGTCCGGTATGTGTGTAGCTTGCATAGGGCCTTGTAAGTGGTACCTTCATTGGAAAAGGCGCTTATGCCAACGCCTGACGTTGGGGTCAGCTGGAAGTTCCTGTCCTGCCAGGAGTACCAATCCTACTTTCTTGGGATTTATCGTAGCCAACGCCCTTTAAGGTTTGTCTTCGTGACTTATTGGATGATGAACTGAGAACTGTGGATGTGTTCACTGTTAACGACTGTTTCACATCTTCCGTCATCAAAGTGGGATTGGGTTTCAGGTAGCTTGTCAGAAGTGCAAGAAGGAGATAGGTGCCGGAACGCCGTTCTACGAAGTTGACCACGCTCCAAAATGCCAGCAGTGCTGCGTTGTACGTTTGTTTTTTTTCATTTTTTTCCGGCGATACCTTATTCTCTAATGACAAGCTGTACGTTAACTTGCGAGGTGTATCCATGGAGAGCATTTCCCAGCAGTTTTTATTATGTGGAAAACCTTCCGCCTCCCCCTTTTTTTTGAATCTAAGAACCGCCCAAGATTTTGTATTCCTTCACAACCAACTTTCATGTGGCCTCTATGGAGTGGTAATGAATTCAGAATCCTTATCACGGAAAGAATGGTTAGGGTTTTCAATTGAGATGCGTTCTCTTGGTGCTATACAATCTGTTTGGTGAATGATTTTTATGATACAGAAAAAAGAGACGTGAGGAACAAATTTGTGATTTTTTGTATGCAATTGGACGTTTCAGGACGATGCACGTAAACCAGTTCCAAAAACTGCATCAGGACCGGTAAGTGTAATCAAGGTTTAACCCGGAATTGCTTGGCGCCACTGTCCACGTTGGTCGTACAGGCGGAGACAGTCAGCAGTTGTGTTTTCCTTTCTGTCGCACATCTCCTGCATCACCATTCTGAAGCAAGTTACGTACCAATGAGGGAAGCGCAGCAGTAGACCTGACTCGACTCATAAGATCAGCGTGGACTACTCTCTGAATTCTACCACATCTGACTAAGAGCTTTTTATGTATTAGGATGGCGGAAAAGTTTCTGCCACACTTTTTCGAACTTAAAAACTTGCTCATGGGGTAAGACCAAGAGGGGTAACCGGTAAATGTTAAGCACTTATACATCAGGAGTGGTTCTTTTGTTGTGTACCACTCGCTTGACTCCTGCTCTTCTTTTACAATATTGACAAGGATTTTATCCGCTACCATCGGCACCAACCCCTCCTAACGCGTCCTCAAGCTATTTCTTCCACCACCTTGACGGCAATATGTTACCTGCAGATGCCAAAGTGATGGAGCTGAATGAGGAATGCCCTCAATCATCGGGCAACCTTCCCACGACGGTAACTTGTACCTCTGATGACGTAGCGAAGGTTTAGTTTACCTGCAGCGTCATGCTTGAGGGAACTGTGGGTCGGAGAAACTGCTGAATGAAGAAGCTGCTTCCTCGGTCAATGCGTACGCAAAGCAGCTACGAGATCTAAAGCGTACCGTCGATCAGAGGGAAAAATTTGTCCGCACAGCCCGCCCTCATCATGATAGTGCAGCGCACTCCGTCCAAAAGTTCGAGCCGTACTTGCGGTAGAGCTGGATGGCTTTTCCCTTGCACTGGTGTAGCCCACTTATTGCCCCTTCTGAACTGCAAGTTGCCTCCCGTACTCAATCGTTATGTGGACGAGAAAACCTCCATAAGCTGAGTCGAAGTCAAGAACTGAGATGATGTGCCATACTTGCGTTCGCGCCAAAAAAAGAAAAAAAGAAAGCAAAGCATAATTCAAAAAAATGTGACAGAACTTTCCGCAACTAAAGACATAATCACTGATTTATCTAGATGACTTGTAATAACTGCTTTTAGGTACCCTGCCAGAAATGCAATAAGGATATACCGGCTGGAACACCATACTATGACGTAGATCACGCACCAAAATGCAAGGATTGTTGCCTTGTGCGTTCTTCTTTTCTTCTCGCCAGAAGGAGGCTGGTATTGGCCTTTGGTGAAAATGTTTCCGATCTTCCCATTTCACGCAAGATTACCCAAACCCCCCATTCCCCAGTTCTCCGTTTTTCCCAACCAACATGGCAGTTTCTTGGGGAAAAACGGAGAACTTCTGGAAAAACTCTGGAAAAGTGGTACGATGAGGAGTTGGGTGAGTTGAGAAGGTGTTAGGTACGGTGGGAGATGGGGAGGAGGGCTAAACCAGAGGAGGAAATTATGAGAGGGAGGTCGTATTTTGCTCAATGTTCCCCCAACGGCTTAGTCTGATACCTGTGTAAGCAATAAGAAAGCTTACTCTCAGAAGTATCAAAATTTGGGGCCAGCCTAATAGTATTGCCAGCTTGATAGCCAGAAGACAGTAAAACGAGTTCTAAGCATAAGATGCATTATTTCATAGTTTCATGGCACTGTGGCATAAGGGGGTTTTTACTTCCAGGCAGACGGCGCGAGACCTCCACTTCAGACGTCACCGAAGCAGGTAGGCTTGTATATACTTTGATATGGCATCAGTTTATCGCCCCCTGTGCCGCCTAAGGGCAAATTCGGCGATTTTTCGAAGGTGGGGAGGGGTAGGAGAAGTCAGCGTCACGAGTGGTAAACGATCTTTCTACTTGGCTCTAGCTTCGTCACATTCTGCAGGTTCAATGCAACAAGTGCAAGAAAGAACTGCCTCCTGGAACGCCGTTCTACGAGCTCGATCACGCACCAAAATGTGAAGAATGCAGCGATGTACGTTAATTTTGCAGGAATCTTTGATTTTATTGTATGGGTTCAATACGAAATTCAGCTGGTGACAACATCAGCTGAAACTCCCAAGATTAATGGGAATGAATCTGAGAAACTTTTAGTCCTCGCATCAATGAGCTTTTGTTTTTAGGCAGAAAAACCTTACGCGAAGACCGCGTCGAAACCGGTGAGCATGAATTTCATCTTCCAGGCAACCAAACCACGTGTCACTTCAGTGTTTGCTTTCGCCTTATCGTATATCGTCTCAAAATACCGATTTTTACGCAATCCAGTTGAGAGCAAAAGTTATTTCAAAGATTCCCTGCATATGGTTGAAAGGTCCAGCTACATCAACAAGTGTCATTACACCAGTAGTTTGTACTTGCCAGGCCGCGTTCATACTTCGCGATTCACTCGCGCGACTTGAACATCAAGCGACTTTCACAGACTGTGCTCCATCGCTAGTCGTTGGGCTGCTGTAAAAGCCAATTTAAACACTTTGAAATGCGACTTCTGCAGGTCTTCACTATGGCCCAATGATCGGCGGCAATGCGCGGTCGATCGTAGTCGCGCGGTTGAATCGCATCAATAGCGAAGCATGAACGCGTTTCCGAGAAAATAGATGTGATCACATTGGGTTTAGGGGGGGGGTGGCTCGGATTTAAGTATGGAGCGGATTGAATTAGTCTAGGTAAGGTAACGGTTTTGTTCTAGTGATCCACGGAAGGCTATAGTCTGAGCCAACCATAAGTGAACATTTAACACGTGTACAAAGTCGGGCCCACCCTTCTTCAGCTCATCTCTCCCCTTTACGGTCTCAGAAAGAGTGGCGCGTCAAAGGGGGCTCTATGTGGGCATGGCTCCGCCCATGCGATCAACCAGGAATCTACCTTTGAATGGGCATGGAAAAAGTACTTGTCCTGCTAGATGCTGTGCTCCTGTCGCATAATTGGATCCAGTAGCCTTATCCTTTCAAAAATTTTCTGAAACTCAAGTTTTTCAGGTGCCTTGCAAAAAGTGTAACAAGGACATTCCGGCTGGTACACCATTCTATGAGGTCAACAACGCGCCAAAGTGCAAGAAATGCTGCATTGTGCGTAACTCTTATTCACAGTTTTCTAAAAAATCGGTTCTTCGCCTGTGAAAGAATCGCTGATAGTCCAAATTTGTGGCAGATCATCTGATATCAAAAGTTCAAGATCTTTGCTGAGTTGTCTGAAGCTGAGGCAGTTAGGTGGAAGGAAAGAAAGGGTTAGCCGGCGACAAGAAATTTTTCCCCCCCAACTTCACATTTTTTACGGCATCTAACTGTCGTGCGGTGCGAGAGAGAAAGAGAGAGAGCGGTTTCCTACGGTGTTTGCTAATAGGTTAGAGGCTGGCAAGAGTAGATCTGCTGCCGTGTTGTGCTCGCGCTTCACTTCCTTAGCACGTGTGAAAGCAGCGTTTTTCACAATAACGCATTGCAACAGTTAAAGGCACAGTTCGCGACCGCAAATTGCGGGAAACGGAACTCAAATAGGCACAAAAAAGTGCTAAGGTATCTGATTAGCGGAGAAAAGCAGCAGTAAAAGCAGTCCGAAATATTATAGATAGATAACATAGTGGCTACTAGCTAGTAGCTAGCAGCCGGTGAGGGTCGGCATGGGCCTAAGGGGTGTCCATGGGCCTACAATTAACCAGCTTCGTAGCGAGTCTGCCGTTTTTCATGATGTTTGGAATAAGTAGCGCATGCCTCAAAAATCGCCCTTCCGGGTCGGTCCGAGCACACATCTGAGAGGTCATAGCCTTTTTTCGCGGAATGTGCCTTTAAATCCAGTAGAAGGCACGTTTCGCTATCCCAAGTGACAAGAGTTGGGGCTCAATACGAAACATGAGGTGGTACGATGCTTGTGATGGTAAAAGAAGCAGAAAGACCGTCCAAAATGTTCCAAATAAGACTCCCTGATGATCCGAGCTCGCGCGAGCGTAGAAACGAAGACGAGGCATGTCTGACGATCTCTAAGGTTGTTGTAGCAATGATGGTGAATCCTCCCTCTTTTCAGCTTCCATCCCCATCATTCGGAATGTAGAAAGCTAATGGCGAAACTAGCACACCTTCGGACAGCCCTTAATCAAGATTGCGGGCGTCGGCTGGAGCCGTGGGCGGCGCACCGCCTCCGTCGCAGGCAACTAGCGCCCTTACCACCTATTTTCAAGCTTCAACAAAGACATCTGCGCTTGCAGATCACATCTCTAGTCCCAAAGAGGCGTCCGCGCTTCGTAATGTGATGTAAATGAAGTCTAGTGGCTTTCAGATGTCTCGTCAACTTTACAATAGCAGTTTTGGATTGCTTGTGAATTCCCTGCTGAACGAAATTTTTTTTCTTCAGGAGGAAGGTGCGAGACCGGGTGAAAAAGCTTGTGCAGTACCGGTAGGTCTTACAAAGTACAGCTTTCTGATGTAATCGTCTGAGCCCTTAAGCTTATGTCTGATGTAAAATTGGTCAGTAGTCAAGTTCACAGGGATGCCGTTCCATATAGAACCGTAGATGCCCGAGTACATGTAACTCGTCGATCTGGTCCACTTCAGAGCAGATAAAACGCTTTCTGTCCTGTGCGAGTTGCTGAGCCTACCCCTGCGCTCTCCTTGTTGCTAAGCTTCTTTTTAGAAGAGTAACAAACAGACGCGAGCCAAAGAGGAAGGCTCACTCGCAGTTCCGTCTCTGCTTATTCTACTGACGCGCACGTGAGAGGGAGTACTCCCATCCCTCTTTTCTCCAAGAAAGTGTGAAGATACGCATCCGTACTATATAGGTTCGCAACGAGCGTCGTCTCTGTCTGTCTGTCTGTCTGTC
>MU945468.1:0-16243 GCA_036418165.1 Cooperia oncophora | reverse complement strand
AACTCAGCATTCTTGTGATAACTAAAAACCATAAGTTGGTATCAGAAAAGGTAGTGCTCAAGAAAAAAACTGCACTATGCCTTGAAAAAAACTTCCTTTACCACAACTAAGTATTGGAGAGCTGTTCCTTTCGGGACAATAGGGCCTGACAAAAATGCTACGCACCGACATATGGCAAGATAAGATATATTTTAAAAAACTTCCGAGACTTTTGCTGTCTTTTCGAGTTTTTTGGAACAAATTTTTGGAGTTTCACATTGTTATTACACATTCAGACAACTAACTATGTTAAAGTTTCCTCTTCAGAAGAAACGCTGGAGAACTGAAGAACTGCCAGTTGGCAGCGACTGCGGGTGAAAACAGCTGATCTGGTCGAGATCAGTTGCTGAAGAGTGTGAATATTCGTGGGCGTGCACGTGGCGGAAGTGTCTCCCGCCATCTTTAGCCTTGCTGATGCGCTACCCAGCGTCTGCTTGGAAGCACGGTACCCTTCACTGCCAGGCATATTCACCCTATGCGCCTATTCGATTTATCGTGCCTACTACCTTCAAGTTTTCACGTAGGACATGGTAGTGCAGAGGAAAAAGGACATCCAGAGGGAAAAAAGTTGTCGAAAGATGGGCTCCGGCAGGGCCGCGATACGCACTTAAGCCACTAAGAGCCACTGTTTGAGCGAGCCAGTGGTTAGCCTTCGGTGTTACATCAACGCTCAATTGAGTTCGAGCTGCATGCCCCCGGACTCACACGGAGTAAAATCGGTCAGAACAGTGAACCACAATCCCAACTACTTCATACATACTTTATTAGGCCGCTAATCGAATACTGAAATATTCCCGAGATTTCTCTGATCTCTGCTATAGGAACAGGATTACATTCGCTCTTGTGAGCTTCAATTACGATTATTTAACTGTAATGATACCCCTCGCATAAGCACTCATTAAATAGCCTAGGTAGACCGCCCCAACACGATCACTGGCAAGAGATTCTTGAAGTTATGTAGGCCTTCCTTTCAGTGCGACAGGACCAAATCTCTCAAGGATCACATAGGCAACAAAACTGAGAAAATACAAAATTCGATGAATCACTTAGTTGGGCCAAGAGTCTCACCCACGAGCACAATATTTCTGATTCATAAGCTTTCGCTCATAAATCGGGGTTTATCAATGATGATATAACAAGGGCTTATTCGTTGGGGCACTTAACCGTTGGCGGGGGAAGGGGGTGCACCTCAGATATTACTCAACGAAACTTGTACAGGCCACCTTGAAGTCTTGTAAATGGTTGTGACCTAAGTGCCTTACTTGTACTATTTCGCAGTTTCACAACACAGTCCACAAATCTCACCAAAGTGAGACCAGTTAGTTAGTTCAAACAGAGCAAACAGTGACTAGCGAGTGCAAAAATGTTTCTTCTTAAGGCCAAACAGCCGCCAATTTTGTTCGGCAGTTAACTGATCGACGGCGACCTTGCGATTCTATCCGCTTTTGCCCTCTTTCTCGTGTCGAAGCCAAAAGAATCGATCATTAAGAGCAATCCATCAAGTATAACTGTAAGCATACAACGTTGTACTAGGTGCCTCTTGTCGGCATCTTTAAACGGCTAACTATGGGTTCCTGCTCATATGTGTTGCATTCCCAAATTTTTATTCATCACGACGCAGAAATCGGCACGACGTTCGAGCGGCAAGTGTTATGAAAGTGAAACCGCCAAAGTCAGTGACTCCCGCCCACGTTGATGGTTTTTTCTCTCATGGGAAGTGGAAGCCTGATTTCGAGCGTTTTCGACTGTCTTTGCTTTTTTTAATCACAGTTATGTCCATTGGCCGTATACTTTAATTTCTGACTCCGAAACAAACGAATTTCTCGATGGCTTGTCTCGAATTGTGCCTTTAAAAGTCGTTTCAACTTATCCCAAAGCCACGTCCTTAACATGGAAGATTAAGCCCCAGAGACGTTCCTTCATGAAAACAAGCCAGCCAGTTATTCACTGCCTACCCCTTATATGTAACTGAGGCCATCTATCAACACCGACTAGCTTAAAAAGGCTTACAAGGCTTTGCGTTAACATGAAACAGTTGTGTAGCTTCTGACTGATTCCCCTGTACGAACGCTTTTAGAAACGGTAGCTCTGGTACTGTAAGACACTAGGCCTTCTAGCGATCAGACGATGTCGAAGTGTTTTTCATTTGATTTCTCCTGAACTCAGATCCGTCAACGCGCATATCACCGGGCGCTTTGGGAATTCCCACGCGACCAGTTCAATGTATTCTGAAGACGCCGGGATCGGGGCCCATGAAGTTCGGCGGGATTGCGAATGCCCATTTACCCAGTAACCTGTTGCAAAATACGTCTCGTAGGCACAGTGTGCAAGCGAAATGTTCTTGCCCCTACCCCACTCTCTTCCCCAATGTATAAAGATCACCACGTGAAATTTCCAGCAGGTTTTTGTTAAGCAGAAATCCGATCGTGATATCGCCATTCACATACTAGATGGATAAATTGAAGGGTTTAAAAACTTACAGTTTACATTACTTGCAAGATCGTTACGCGACGACATGGTACTGGTTATTGATAACGCTATTGATGATGTTACGTATAAGGATAAGGATAATGTCTTATGCGGCACGCATTCTACTTCCATTCAGAATCGTAGTGGCTTATTGAAT
Organism: Cooperia oncophora; assembly: GCA_036418165.1. Lineage (NCBI taxonomy): Eukaryota > Metazoa > Nematoda > Chromadorea > Rhabditida > Trichostrongylidae > Cooperia > Cooperia oncophora. Next base: position 13,578 of record MU945468.1, on the reverse strand, counting down.
GCGATGTGGCCTATACAATGACTTGCGGGCCAGCAGGGGTTGGCCATTCGGCGCCGCGGCGAGCGGTAAGCGCGCTCACTTTTCAGCTACACCACCGTCGAGCGCCGCGATGTTACGTATAAAGAAAGAAGATAAATAAGATAAATGTTTATCACCGTCGTCGGTCCTTTCTGGACGGGCATGCTTCTACTCCGGATTCCATGACTCATTTAACGAAGCCAGACAATGACTAGCGCGGTCAGTCAACGTAAGTCGCTGTTCTTATCCTCCCGGACGAATCTGGTACCAATTCACCGTCTTCGGAGGAACGTAGAGTTGGTTGGCTTGGGCAGGATCCCACCCGGTGGCAATGCGCGTGGTAAGCATGCCATTTGCCATTGCACCACCGATGAAGCCATCAGCAAATCGAACTCATGGAGATTGGTGATTGCGAATCACTGATTAAATGTCAAAGAGGCCCAAAACAGGGCACATTATTGGTTGGGGAATTCAGTCGAGTCCGTACGACCCCCCGCCCGCCCCCCACCCTTCTACCAGTTCTCAAATTTTCCCCAACTTCCTGCCATTTTCCAAATTTCCGAAAACTCCCGGCCGGGCTGCTTGTTCTCCAAAAATTTTGCTATCGAGTGGGGGGGGGTATTATATAGTACGCAAGAAACAGGAAAATCACGAAAAGTCAACCACCACTTCCACCACTCATAGAAAGGTAAGAAAGTAAATAGACCCCTCTCCTGGCGACCAAATACGACCCCCCCTGTTGGGGATTCTCCAACAACGATGTCCAAAACCAACATTTCCAAGCACATGACCCCCGACTTCCTAGATCGTAGGTTCTCTCGAATGCGGGAGCGGCTTATACTCCAGAAAATAAGGAAATTTTGAGAAATCGGAAACCAGGTTGCACCACTGGTTACCATGATGTCTTTAAAGAGAAATCTACACAGCAGAAAAGCTAGAAATGCTACTACACACATGTAGGGAAAGCGTCAACAACGTGAAAATTAAACCGAATTTTAAATGAGTCGATGTAGAAAAATAGACGTGATGATTGATGAAGAGTAGGAAAGTGAACGTGATGATTGATGGAAAAGTTCGGGCAACTGTATGCAGTGCCAGGGAGAAGAGTCTGGGTCTCAAAACCTTTCGTATTACGCAGCTAAGCCTCATTTCATGTTCCTAAATATAGGGTGCTTGCCTGAGGGGCGGAGTATTCGGGTGGGATTCTGAATAGCTGATGATCAGGGAGCTATGTGACGCTGACGCGGACTAGTATCTGAAGGGGGTGGACGTCCTACGTTGGGGATCCCCAGCGGGAGTGTGTTATCTCTCATAGAAAGGGGGAGGGGTCCGTATTTCGCATGATATAAAAAAATTTATGGAAAGTTAATTTTTTTCTTCTTTCATGGGCGCTATCCACATCGCTATGAGCAATCTAGTGGTGGGGGAGTCGTATTTGCTTGCCGTCAGAGGTTGAAAGGCATGACCGTAGATAGGAGGAATTCGCTTTGAGAAAAATTTGCCGCGTTCTCGGTTGGGTTTTGGGTTTTCGCACATCTTCCCGCTATAAACCCCCCGCTCGACGGACAAAATTTTTGGAAAAAACTGGGAATTCAGTTACAGTGGAAGGAAGCTTCGAGAGTTGACAAGGGAGGCATGAACGTAGGCAGAATGAGGAGGAGGGTCGTAGCAGAGGAAGAAATCGAGGCGGTGATGGTCGTATGTCCCGAAAATTTCCCCAGCGGCAAGACGTGCCCTGTCCGAAGTTCTACATGAAAAGCGAAAAAAGTGAGACAAACTTGGACTTCCATTTGGGACTCTCGAGCTGGTTTCCCATCCGTTGCACAGGGACATTAAAGGATAAACAGCGAGGAACTACACAACACCGAAAGCAATCTTACGATTAGTCACGAAAGACCGGATGATTGCCTACGTTTGATGTCGACACAACTCAAAAAGCAACTTTCCTCTCAATGTCGATTCATCACATCTCTTTCGAGAAATAGGGAAGATAACTGAGAGCAAACGCATTTAACTCAAAATTCCGGACGGATAGCTTGAAGGGGGCAGACGGGTATGTTGTGTGGCTTCCACTATATGCATATGATGAATTTTTTTGCACTATTCCAGTTCTCGTAATCCATCCAGGCGTTCCTCGTCAGCGTTTGGCTACTGAACGTAGCGCCCAAAGCATACGCCTGACAATCAGACGAACACAAGTGTAAGTTCGTTTCCTTTTCTGGGGGCCCCTTTTCTTAAATAAGCTCATGCACTTATAAACCAATTTCAAGGGTAGAATTGTGACCTGGCTTGACATAAGGGAACTGCTATTTTATAGTCTAGAACTAGGTGCTCGGCTCACTCAAATTTTGTTTATCAGCGCTGTTGTTATTCCAAGAAATGCGAAATTATCTGAGACAGTGTGAGACCTTCTACATGAGATCTTCTCATTGAAGAGCCCACCCAAGTGTCATGCACTTCTCAGTTCCCAAAAACCGCACTCAAAAACTTTCACTGCAGGTGATACTCCAGATAAATTGAGAAAGGATGGACAACGATAGTAAATCAGCGCGTTAGAACAAGGGCACAAAAAGCATCACAGAAAAGGGCTCCATTCATTTTTGATGGTCACACTTATGAAAACTGACCGAAATGTTTTTTGAACGATGGATTCGCCAAAACTTGGCCTCCGCGGTATTCTGGCCCCTAAACACTGGATCCATATTCGCGAGCGGGCGAAAATGCCTATCCCGTCGCCTAAGTACCCCGTACCACCAAGATTTGCTGAAGATTCGCCCCTAGGATAAGTTTGAATCCCTAACACTAATATCACATAGGCCTTGCCACAGATGCGGAAACTGCGCTACTCGCCTTGTCACACTTTTATGCGATGCGGTATTCGCGTTCAGGTAAAAAAAGTTCGATTCTGTAGGAAAATTCCAACAAAGTCTAGCCGGGATTCTGAGTGAGGCGGTAAAAGGTACAAAGCGCCTAGAAAAAAGCTTGCACTTTCTTCATGTAAATGGTGAAATCTAAAAATGACAGCTCCTCGATATTCGGGTCAGCTCTGTGGTCACTAAAATTCAGAGGACACGAAAACTCATGTATATTAGCAAAATAGCAAAATCGATGGAGCAAGTATAAGGCGTGACCGATGCATGTGTGAGGCACCTAGCAGTCGCTTTCATCCCTCAAGCCCCCCCCCCCCGAGATCCCCGAAATTTGAACCCAGTCTATCAGGGATGCCAGGGGTAAAGGAGAGATTGACTATCTCCTGGACCTTGCCAGTTAATGCATGCGTCTGAGTTAACTGATTCCTCGGAATGCTCCATGTGGTACACGCGAGAGCGTGCACCACATGGAGCATTCCGAGAATCGAAGTACCATGGGAGGTCAGTTTCTAGGAACACTGCCAAAACACCTCGTTCCCCCGTATCTCTCGCCGCGGTGATTGCGAAAATACTCTCATGACTTGAACAAACCTAAGAATTCCGCCAAATTACTTGTTGCATACTATTGGATGCATGCCCGCCGCTGCAGCTTCCCATTTCTGCAAGGATAGCCATCGCTAAGAAGGATCTCCTTCACGGCTGAAAGGTCTCTGAAGGGTCTCTCTACGCATCGCTCGCAGCACTTGCGTTCTAGTCCTGCATGGACCTCGCATTCATAAGACCTTTGTGAAAATCACCGCTGATCCAAAATCCAGTTAGCTTAGTAGTCGGATATATTGCCACTACTGATACGAGAACAGTAATGAGATGTACTCCATCAAGTTAAAGTCTGGTAATCAAACCATAACCATACCAGCCGTTAATGTCGCCATTCCGCCTCTATGCAGGAACCACGCCCCATTGCTATAGTGCATTAGTTCCCTGCTCTATAATGCCTCTTATCAGATCAGTCGCTATCAGTCTATTTCACCCAGCAATGATGTTTCTGACCATCTCCTATACGTCTTGGGATCAATACCTCACTGCTGCTGTGACCGCGGTGTAGATTTCGTGACTCTCCCATTCTAAAGCCCTCTATCAAATCCAAGCATCTCTCATCATTTCCTGTCACCCACTCATAACGTTCCTATCACGTTTATAACCCATAATCATATCTCGGAACAAACGTAGCACCTTTGCTGTCAGCGTGTTAGGAATTTCATGACAAGCAGACACATGACATTCACGTGCATACATAGCGGATTATATATGGTAAGATCTTAAAGGCAAAATCCGCGACTATTGTACGTGCCCAGTTAACTCCGTCTCCTCCATCCGCACAGCTGATTTCCCGATAAGAGCTCTACGATCGTACAAGTGACGATTTTCATGCTTTTTCGTCCTGCAGCTTCGTTTTTCACTGAAAGGCGGGCCTTGAGGGCGGAGTTTGGAGGCGGAGTCACTGGAAAAAGATGGCGTCACTGGACCCATATTGAGATATAGAGCCCCTCCCTCATAAATTCTGCCACGAAACCCGGACAAGGTGTTCATAGCGGACCACATTACCCTCCCAACGTCATATTTTCAACGTTACGCCAACGTTAAACTTCTATATCCGATCGCGGACCGAGCCTTTAAAAGCTTCAATGACCTGCGAGGGTGCGGCACAAGTGATTTTTCTGTTTAGGAATTCAACAGCCTGATGGAAAGGCTGATTTCCAAATTTCCTACAGATGTCTTAAAATTTATGAAATCCGCTTTGCTGAACTCATGGTTGGACGACTGTGGCTACGGTTCGTAAGCAAAAAGTATGCTGATTTTCGTACGAGAAGAATAGGGAAGAAAAGTGCAGGCCCATAAGTGAAGAAGTTTTCCTATTTTCAAATGCTTGGTCAAAAATGAGAACACTCGCCAGTGTCCCTTAGACATTTTTGTGGGAGACTTCCTGTTTTGTTTTGTTTTCCTGCTTCTCAGTATGTGGGTATGCTCAGTTTTTTCGAAGATTTTATTCCCATTAGTTTCCCAGTGTTTAAAGTGGAGTGTCAAGTCTACGATATTGAGCATTTTCGACATGCTTTTTTGCATTTAATTAGAAAGCTGAAGAGGCAGAGGGTTAGTATGCAGTGGAGGGGGGGGGGATTTTCAGGATGAAAAGGTTCGAAGATTTCAGTTTCGGTCTCACAGACAAGCATCGCGTCGATGCACTATTGAGTTCGACTAATGGCTGACTGGATCATCCTTCTAGGAGACCTTGCCGAAAAAAAACGGAGACCGGTAGAGGTTTTTACATGCTCTCACGTTCTCACTGAGCATCACCCACACTTGATGGGAGAACTTCAAAATCCAATGCATGGGTTCTGCTAGTAGTTCCCCCAAGAGAAAGCGCGACGCACACTTAGTAAGTCAAAACTCCCATCTTTGAGGTGCTTGAACCAACTGCAAGCATCCTGAGAGGCATCGCTCCTCCACACATACATCACAACTTTTTGAGCTGTTTCTGCAATTTGAGCACACTACTGTTATCGCAACCTCTTATTTTGGGCCACCCGAGGCTCCATTTTTATGAAATAAAATCGGCAAAAATCAAGCGAGAATGTAAAAGTGAGCAACTCTGTTGTAGAGCAAGAAATTTCCTACCAAATAGCCCAGAAAACATCGGGAAATCCTACACTTGCGAAATTTCATGCTAAAAAGAAAAAAAAAGCCAAGTCTCATGGGCCAACCCAGTGTAACCCCTCCCCTCTCCGGACGTCTCACGTCTAGTTCCGAACACGGCTGAAGCCCAATAGTCAGAGAGAATAGAAAGTGGAAGAACATTACAATTACTCTGGCCAATAGACCCAAGACGATCAACAACAAAGATGAATGGAGACGACGTTATGATCAAGAAAAGCTCTGAAAAGCCAAAGATCTCAGCCAAATGAGTCACTACTACCGTAAGCAGCAACGGCTCTCTCATAATTCTGCAGACTACGTCGACCGAATGCCGGACCAATGGAAAGTTCTACCAGTGGAAAGTTCTAAAGGGGTTTGTTTTGAAGGTCTGAAGACAAACGACGCCATTGTACACTGGTGACAGTGCAAGTAACTCTCCAGGAAAGAAAAGCAAAAAATCATCGTGATCATCTTAAGTGCGGACACGGTGGCTTCACGGTATGAGCTCTGCGGACCTGCTCGTTTTATGTTCGCAAAGCGCTATTCTCTGGCTAGCTAACCATTCCTTCTCTTTCATACAACGCTAACACCATGAAACAGTAAAAAAACAAAAAACGAGGTATAAAAAGCGAACTCGAGTTCCAGTGGGCGGGACAACTAGGGGGCGTCAGAAATGCTATTCATGGGCCGCAGCGCCTTCTTTCCTTATCGTGCAGCCGCGAAAAGGAGATAATCCAAGAGGCTGAGGACCAGGCTACAGCATAAGAATGGGCGCCAACGCTATGATAGCTTCAAGCGCGAGGACTGTCTTTAAGCGAAATCTGTCCAATACTGTTTGAAGCGAGCTTGTCGGAGGAACTGAGCCCAAGCTCGTCCTGGAAACACCTAACAGCGCGCTACATTCAGTCTTTCTGCCCTAAATAGCGAATCGATCACGGGAAGAGTCTGAATTGACACTAAACAAGGTCTGCGATCCCGCTCAAGCCCGTTCTCGGAAGAAACAACGTCGAAAAGAGAAATCAACAAGGTTCCGTGCAGCAGCTGCGCCCCTATTCCCACTATTACGTTAAAAGAAGACCCCATGAATGCACCGTTTATTGGCCATTAAGCTTAAATAGAATGTCGACGTCAGCAACATTGGATTGGCTTTCTGCACTTGCCAGATTGAAGACGAAGACCGCAACGCTTGGAAGGTGGGCAGTTGGGTGGGATCTTCGATACCGTAATGTATTTTTATATCCACAGTCAAAGCTTGTAGTTGGTTGTTTTCGTGTTGGTCTACCGTAAATGTCGCGCTCGTTTCCTTCAAAAACCATCAGTCTCAGACGGCCGCACTAGCCGGTTACTGCATCTTGAATTACTGCACACAGAAGGTCATTCATCTGATGAACGGGCAAGAGAATCGTGAATTGCCGTTTCGTCGCGCGCGGCAATGGGCGCGACGTTTCCTTAATTTGCACTACCCTTTCGATTGGAGCATCGGATTTCATGTATTAGACATAGACATTTTAGACAATATGTCCATTTTTGGTCATACATTTCCTATTCTCGACCAATACCATCTGAAATCGTCGCCACTAGCACGCGCGACGTCGCACGCGACGCCCCTGGCGCGGCGAATTACGATTCTCTTGCCACATACCCTGTCCATCTCTGTCCTACCTTCTTTGATAATAGTGAACATAGAGAACGCGATAAAAAGAGCGTTCAGAACGAACCCAATTACTCGGAACTTCAACCCCAACCACTTCAAAAAGTCGGTATTGATATTCTTAAATGCAGAGCCGCGACCACAAACTCGCGTGGTAACGGAGCTCAAATACGAACGACAAAGTGCTAGGTAACTGATTAGTGGAGAAGAAGAAGCAGAAAAACAGTCCAAAATGTCCTAAATGGGACTTCATGCCGACCCCGACTTGTACTTACATGCAGTGAAGAGAAACGCGTGTTTGTACGAATTTCCACTCGTCGTTATCATAAAGATATCAGCTCTTTTATCTTATCACCTCACTCTCACCATTCGGAATGGAGAGAGATAGCATAGTGGCTACTAGCTAGTAGCTAGCAGCCGGTGGGGGTCGGCATGGGCCTAAGGGGTGCCCATGGGCCTAATTGGTTCAGCTTCCAGCGAAGTTCTTGCCAATTTCCGCTTTTTGAAGATGGCACACCCTCCGGAACCGCCTTCCAGATCATCTGACACATTTGAGAGATTTTATCGCGAAAAGTGCCTTTAACGATGACATTCCAACAACGCACATAGAATTTATAATTTGAGCAACGTAGTGAATGAGGTGATCTATGCTATCGCAGAGCATTACGCCCTTGGGCAAGTTTGGGCTGCTGCTCAGTGAACTTTCGTTACACCACGGTTGAGTTCCCTTCGACAATCACACTACGAAGCCCAGGAAACGCTAGCCAATCACGTTGAATGTGTTGGCACTTACCGCGGTGTAGGCGGATATGTGAACACAACCACTTATCCTTAGAAAACCATCCTATAGACACCGCCAAGCAGCAGGTCTTGGCAGTCCGGCATAAGGCACGATAATTCGATACTTGCTCAGAAGCAGAGGGGTGTTATGTAGTCAGAAAAGGCGAAGTAAACCGCCGAAAATATGCGAAAAAACATGTTCTGCAGCGCACTGGAGGGCTGTAGAACTAGAGAGGATCGTTTCGGTCCTTTCAGGCTCTGATGAAGGCGGTCCGCCGAAACGTGCGTAAGCCGAATAAACTGGTATATCAACCTCGCGAAGAGTTTCCACAGAAGAATTTCTACAGTACTACAACGATGCCGAGGTTTATTGAGAGCCGTACTTGGCGACTTCTGCACTGGAGGGCATTTTTGGACGAGTTTCCTGTTGGCGTCGTGCCAACAATCTACTTGATAGGTACGGCTACACTTACGTATTCAAATATACATGTAGCAACGCCTCATATCGACTGTACTCTATAAATGGAGCGGTGAGAATACCAGCGTCGATAAAATCGGTCAGACATTTTTGGGGAGGCCGGTGGGGTGGTCGTCTTGTCAGCATGTTGCTGCATGACAGGGCGCTATAATGGTACCTTCGTTAGAAAAGATTCTCGCGACGCCTTCCAGGGGCCTCGCATTCTGTCCTGCTAAGCGCATCTATCCTACACACATATTGTGGACTTATAGTGCCATCTGCCTTCAATAATGCTGGCCGTGTTCGAAAATAAGGTGGCTATAGTCAAGTGGACTGGAGGAGCCCTATAGTACACATTCAGGTGCATACCATAAATCTACCTTTGCAAACTGTCGTCGTGATTGCGACCTGGGGGGCAAGATTGTGGCCGATAAAACCGTGTTTCAAGATACTTTCTAAGTTTGCAAGTCAGAGTAATAGTATCCAATACTGAATTTGTAGGCGCGAGTTTTCTTGCAAGAGAAGAAAAGAGCAGAAAGGCCGTCGAAAATGCCTCAAGTAAGGCTTAACTGATTTTCAGCGTTAGCGAGAACGCGAAGAATAAGGAAACCGAGACGTTCAGCAGCGCGAGGAAAGAAACATAGCTGCACAGGCAAGAATGCCGAAAAATTGCCACGCACGTCATATGCTATTCTTAGTGTGGGCGGAGCTTCCATTGCCATCGAACTCCTTTGGAGCTATTGCCACGCCTATTCGAGTGGTACCAGTAGCTCACCCTGTGCAGCTGTGTACCTGTGCTTCCTTATGCTCGGGAAGGACTCCCCATACAAAGAAAGATGCGTCTCCTAGTCATTCACCCGAGTAAAGGGCGAGAGTAAAGGCAAGTAAAGGTCAATTTGCATTCAGTCAGTTGCCAAAATGCATAGTCTGTCCGCAATGCTATTCGAATGCTTGACAGAATTTTTTGTCGTGTGATTAATTGTCACGTGACCGTATGACAGGAATGACCATCTTCATACTGCACTAGAAGTACCCAGCGGTCTTGAAGACACACTCCAAGATGACCTGTGAAGTACATCCTAACCATATTCGAGATGGAAAGGCCCGCAGCTGTAGAAGTGTACCACTTTCGCCACTTCGAAGTGCGGGGAATGAAGGAAAGTGGAGTGTTTTTAGGGCTGGGTTTCCTTCATGTATCCACACCTATCCAACATTCCAGTTGCGAGCTATAGACACGCGACACGCCGCACGGCCAGCCAGAAACCTAGTCATAGCCACTACTTGCCTATGTCCCGTTACGTTTGGTGGAGCGCCACTGTTCTTTACAGCTCGACTTCGTAAGCAGGCCAGGTTCGCACTTGGACCTTGATCTACACGTCCTGCAGCGTAATTGTTGGCAACATACCTAAAACATGCGGTGTGCATCGTGTATGAAAGAGTAGGCCGGGATATCACGAACATGCACCTATCAGAACCCTCTAGCATTACTAATCGAGTGGCAAGGGCAGTACATTCTAAAGCTACGGACCCACCGGCAAGCTACAGCATTGTGATTGTGAAATGGTGCGTGTAGGTGCAACCCCCCCCCCTTTCTCCGCGCACCTCATTATAAATTATGTTCTCGCACGACTTCTCGTCCTTTCCCCAACATAATCTACCCTACCAATTTTCCACAATTCCCACATTTTTTTTGGTCTTTCCCCGAAAGTTTTGCCATAGAGGGGGGGGGGGGGCGGGTCGGAAAGAGGTATATAGCCAATGCGAAAAGGAGAAATTTCTCAAGTTATCCCCAACTTCCTACTAATTTTTCCGAAATTTACCGAGAATTTTTTTTCTACTTTTTCTCTGAAAATTTTGCTGTCGACACGTCACGAAAAGTTAGGAACCAAGAAAAATATTTTCCCAACACGGCAAATTTCTTTCAAAAACACATACGTCCCCTTTCCCCAGTGGAATAAGTAAGAAACCTCCTTACTGGTGTTTCAACACAACGATGCTGTACCCTTTCCTACCGACCTCGCACTTACAAAGGATCAGTCTGCAGATTGTGGTGGAATGTGTCGTCAATTTACTGAGAAGAAAAGTAAAAACCGCAACTGCAAGTCGTTAGAAAGACCCTCTGAAATTAGCACAAATGCACATGCACTTATCTTGCACAGGCGTGTGCAGAGTTAGCAGAAATAATGTTTGTGTTCTTATCATGTCAGGAGAATCATACAGTGGAGGCTTACACAGTATTCATGAGATTCGAATACGTATGAAAAGCAGCTCCACGGCAACGAGCAGGTTTCGCAGAATGTTCCCCGGACTATCATTTCACTGGAATTGCGATATTCCATTGTGCAAATTAGGTCTGCAGGCAAGTAGAGCTATTCTTTAACTTTCATGCAGATCAACGGGAACAAAACCAACGATAGCCTAGTGGGTAAGACGCAAGATGAAGTCCGTGGGGGAGAGGCAGGGATATTCCCCTCCAGTGCTGCGAGATGATAAAGATTAACTCTTCTCATTCAAGGTATAGCACGTAATGGGGAGTTCGCAATGTCAGTACGCCCCTCGCCCCCGAACAAACTTCATCATCTAGTACTCCCTCCTTCACCATAACATACGATCTTCCTGAACTATGCTGACTTCCCAGGACTTTTGGGACAGGACTATAGTAAACATGATAGGGGGGAAAAGGAGGAACGACTGGCTAGCAGGCAGAACAATTCTGCCAGTGACACATTCCCACTACATGGATCTGGACATTTCGACAAACTTTTGGAATGAAGGAACGTGGGAGTTGCCCAAAATAACATCGCTTAGTACGTGCACTTGAACAAAGCAAAATCATTGAAGGAAACACGATAATCGCTGTTGTAACACAAATTCTCGCACTATGGTATAAGGTCGAGAGGCCATGAATCCGCAGACTCACAAGGTATGCAAGAACATGAAGCGCGTAGGTTGTCATGCAGCCGAAGCTGGTAATTTTCAGCTTCCAAGGCGCTCCTCATCCGCAATAAATGACCCTCCAGAACGTAGTTGCTTCTCCAAATCGGGGTCTTCGTTTTTGAACTTTCGGAACCAAACCACAGGCCAAATCATCTACACAAACTTGTACCGTGCTGTACGGAAATATTCTTCTTATGTAACACAGCAAATCATCTTGGGCGGTCTGAGAGAAATGAGTATTTATGGCGTTCGATTGTTCTCGCATCATTCGCAAATGTCATGCGTATGAATAATGGCCACGTGGGAATAATCTCACCCAATCAGATAGTCCTAAACCCTAAAAAGGCACATACACTATGAATTTTGTCAACAGAAAGACATCAACGGTTATGTTTTGACCCTGCCACATCAAAGAGGAGGGGAGCTAAACATACGACTGGCGCAACGTTAGAACATAGGCTGATACAAGCCGGACAGTCTGCCACTTCCCTTTTTATTGCCAGATTTCATTCAATTTCACGATTGATTAGCAATCCACAAGTGACGTCTAGAGACGTTTTCCTGAAGAAAACTTAGAGGACAACAGATTCTATCCAAAAATAAATGTGAATTGCAATTATCGTGTACTCACTAGCAATGGTTACACGTAAACACAGTTAATTGCCAATAATCCAAATCCCCAGCAGTTGGGCGATTCTACTCATGTCAGTAGTAAGTAAATCTGGAACTAAATCTAAGAGAAAAAAGAGCCTGTCCGTTGAAGCGATTGACGCGCGTGCACTGAAGGGAGACCTATCTCAGAACTGCTCTGCTTTGCACAGCACAAAAAGCAAAATTCAATTTGCATTCATAAGCTTCATAAAATTGGAATGCTATGAGGCATAACCTATCTGAGAGCTATGGCACAGCACAGCAGCGAGCTTGTCTCGGGCAAATATTTCTTATGGGAGTACATGTGCACATAGATGAAATCCATTGTATTTTGGAACCAGAATATATAGCATACCTAAAGGTACATGTACAGCGTAATCGGCTATTTTCCATTATTATTTATTCGGTATTTGCCGCGAAATCAAGCACTAGCTATAGAATCCCCTAGAGAAGGGTTGAAGACAAATTGGACGCTCACTTCGAAGATCCAGATTCCTGTGGAAAAATGGTCCATGGCTCCTTTACTAAGCTTCGGGACTGGAAGGTATGTAGTCACACCCTGGTGCCAACACCATACTACATCCCCGCGCTGCGCAGACCAGTCATTTAAGCGTTAACCATAGCATCGCCAGCGAATTGTCTATGCCCTCTTCTGTTGGTTCTCTACAGCCGCGTGACGTGTTTCCGGTGCAGGGAGGGGGCATCGTGCAAGTGCAGGCGCCTCGATATTAGCGCGCGGCCGCATGAAACGCCGGCACTCAGCGTGTGTACCATGCTCATAGAACTCACATTCAGCCTCCGTATTCGGAGTCTTTTGAGTGGAGAAAGTAGCGCGATACTGAAGCTGGAACCCATTCGCTCCACACATTGCAAGGAGCATTTTCGAAGGGAGGATACAGCTTGGCTTCAGGGTTTGCGATGAATGGGGTGTGGGTTAAGACGTACGGAGTGCGCATGAGCCGAGATCCGTGCCCAAACTTAACCTACGAAGCATTTGAACGAGAAAAAATAGAAAAAAAATAGTAAAATAAAATTTTCGTGCCTACAAACTTAAGTCCTTTGAAATACTTCGTCACGAAAATAAAGAAGCCCAATCATTGCTTCGCTCCCGATGATATCACCACAAGAACCCCAGAAAATTCTTCATAAAGAGAACAAAACTTATCAAACTGTAAAACTTGCTTCTTTCTCTTCTGATAAATATCCTCGCCTCTATAAGTGGAGCGAAACATCTGTGCGTCACCAAGTTCGGTTTTACTTGAGGAGTCATAAGATATATGACGCACACATACATAAAAAGAATCCCGCTTTGGGATTAGAAAAACATACGAGGGAACGGAGGAGTCAAAATGCGCGCAGTGGGTGGCAATAGGCGATGTGCCAAAAGCCATTTTAACTAGTCTGAAAATCAATTTATCTAGCACGATTCAAGACGTGGATCACAGGACACCCTACCACTAGAAAGCACAAAAAAGCTTTACAGATGAGCCGTGGTCATCGCAGCCGAGAAGTCCGAAGAT
>MU945449.1:0-23406 GCA_036418165.1 Cooperia oncophora | reverse complement strand
GACAGTGCGATGATGCTGGCGTTGAAGCCACTAGTTCGATGATAATGGATGAGTGGTAAACGCAGGATCTATACTTTCAGCCGACAGCTGACCGGATCTAACTCCGATGGAAATGTGCAGGGGATCATTGCGAATCGACACAATGTTTAGGTCAAGCAATATGAGTCCTGTCAATCACCTACAGGTAGCCATACTCGTAGATGCAAAGTACAAAGAAGGTCCCAGTAAAAGTTGGTTGAAATCAGGCAAATTCCACCCTTTGACCTGGTGGCGCTTCTTATAGCAGCCTCTCCTGCACCGAAGCGGACCTTTCTCCCTCGAGATTCAAGGCGATATAAGTGACATTTCATTGGAAACTTATTGAGCGGCCCCGCTGTCAAATTCAACAACGCATTGCACACGATCACGAAACTCCGCCACAGCCTTCTGGACGAACGCCATCGAGAGATTCTGCCACGCGACCGTGATTCGGTGCCTGAGTTCAGCGAGGTCGTTGATTTCTCCGCCTACTGTAAACACCCTGCTGAGCTCGTCCGGACCTGATAATCGAGGGGTTTCAGGTCAGGTGATACAATTCAATGTTCTGTCTTCTTCAGATTCTCAACGCCCTTCGATTCCATGTGCTGGCACCCAATCCTGTAGCAGTACAAGTTTCGAAGACGGTACAGGCAGTATGAAGGCAGGATATTCTCCTCGAGTTGGTCGATGTAACCGTCAGCGTTCACCTTCAGTCCGGGGTCCACGAAGAAAATATTGGTCTTCCCATTCCAGGAACTTCCGGTCCATACCATCAACCCGCGCCTTGGCGACTGTGGTGAAGATGATGTCCTAGACCGTAGCGAAGCCGGAAGTCGGAGCTGCTCGACGTGAATTCCATAGGCCTTCCCTCTGGTACTATCCACGTGTTCTGTCTGGGCGTAAACTTTACTGATGTGTGACTCGGCGAAAGTGTCTTTTTTGGCCCCCTGTATGTTCTCTTCACCATGATCTTCTTTTTCTTCATCTTACTTTTCACATTGGCCCACCCCTGTGCATGCTGCTTTCTTCTGTCACTACGACACCACTTCTCCGATTGAATGTTTGATCAGGTTGGGTGCCAGCTTTCTTCAAGTCTGCAAGCAACGTGGCAAGAAAACCTTGTCGGGAGCGTTCTCTGAGTCGCTTTTAACCTCAATTTTAGTCTTTCGGATGCTGTCGCTTTCGCGTACAGTACATGGCCGTACCGTCGGAGGCGAACTTCATGCATTTTTTTAGCTATGGCAGCTACCTCGGCGTATGTCGTCGTTGCAGGCGCGTTCATACGCGCGACACCGGCCGTCCAGCACAACATTTTGGTATTCCTCGCATTGGGTCGGGCTTCACCCACCACCTTTGGTTTTAGGCCATGACTTCAGCCCAGCATAACGCCAGTGGTCGAACCACACTATAAATCTTCTACTTTGGGCGCTATGGTGCGATCTTGTTACACCGAACTTCAGTTATGGAACGCTATGTAGACCAAGCAGCACTCAGGCGCAAGTTCATTTCAAATGGTGAGTTCAGGCTGCAGGATGCGATTGCTGATTTGCTCGTTTCTGTACGTGTTAGTTTTGCCGCTCCTCTTGGTCAAACCGGAATCGTTTGAGTCGGGCGTTAGGCGCTGTATTTTCTTGACGTTTAAGCTGAGCCTAACCTTGTGATGCGATCAAACCAAACTTGTACCCGTTGTTCGACGTCATTCGAATCATCATAGGCGGACGTCATAGTAGCAGCGTATTAGCCGTCCAAGGCTTTCTTGAATCCTTAGCTTCTGAAGATTTCGTGACATGGAATCCATGACAACAACAAAGAGCAATGTGGAGAAAGCAGATCCTTGTGGTACTTCTACTGTTATGAGTAATTCCAGCTTGGTGTCTGGTTCTCTTCATTGGGTCGCGTATAAGGAGCACTCGCTTATTCAGGGCCTCTGGAACGCCGTGTCGCTGTAAGCATACGCCCTTCTCATATCTAAGAGGACTGTATGCACAGGATTCTGCTTTTCACGATGCTTCTCCATCGAAAAACGAGCGGCATGTATGGCGTCGAATGTGTCCCATTGGTAAAAAGCTGCACTGTACCAGCAATACATCCATCGTCAATTCGCTCGAAAATTTTTGTGCTGCGAAGGAAGGCGAACTGAGCGATAGTTCTAGTAGTGCGCGGGATTGCCCTTCTTCTTCCATCGTAGCGCTCTCTTACCACCGTTCGGGCGTCTTCTTATGAAAAAAAAACTTGCCCAGCAAAGAATCAACACCGTGGCGACACCATGCTGTCGACCCATCAGGTCGTCAGGTCTGCTGCTTTGCCTGATTTGTTATTATTGATAACTTTCCCTCCACGATTATCCTTTGAACGGACCATATATCAGTTGGACAGAGGAGATGGTCATGTAGGTATATTCTACGATTAAGATTCTCTCTAACTAGATGCTCCTGTGCCTCATCATACTCCTTCGGTCGTAGGATCACTGACATCTCGTCGATGGTGCCGATGAAGTTCATAGTTGTTTTATAACGAGGGTATTGACGAACACTGTGACATTGCATCAGTGCAGCTCGAAGTGGAGGAGTTCTTAACCGACACAGGATATTTTGAATAGAATAAATCCCTCTTGAGGCCGAACACAAACTTGAACGTGGCTGCAGTTATGGCGTTCAAAGAGGTGTACACCATTGGTTTCAACTTTCAGCAATAGAGGGTGCGAATGGATAATGTGCGCATTCTCGCAGCAGGATCAGACTCACTCAGAGGCAGAACTTTGGCGTTCGATTCTGTCTGTGTCTCTAGCGTCAGCTATCTAGGGAATGCTCTACTGGTACGTGCGATGCTGCGTCGTGAAACTAACGGTATACTCGCGGCGCAGAGGATTGGATGGGACATACTACACCCTTTGGTGACCGGACCTTGTCGACCAATTTTCTGCAAGCTGCAGATGTTTTCTTTTGCAAAGAGAATACTTTGACAGACCACAGTGAAAATAGAATCTTTGTTAGCAGTGACATCATCGGTTAACAAAAATGACATCAACAAAAAATGACATTGTCAAATTCGTGATGAAGTTGATAGATGCAAAAATTGAAACAAAGCAAAGCTGTTTTGTCCTATCTCAAACGAAATACTGTAGAATAAGAAACTAGTAAAGAAGTCTGTCTGCAAACGTTCCTATCCGAACAAATAATGTCAGTGCTTGATATTAAATGGCGAAGCCCCTTCTAATTGGCGATGTTGACCTTTGCAACCTTGTTGGGCAATTCCTTATCTGTAAATGTGTTCTCTGGTAAGTGCCTCCACCGATTTCGTTGGAATCATCTTACTAGGAGAAGGTCGTCAGGTCGAAGTGGCCATTTGTAATGAGATGTAGCTCACTAGACGTGGTTTTGGACGCTGATCTCGAATCTGCCTTCGAAATTTGCAGAACGATTCTCTGAACGGAGTTATGGAGCTTTTTCCACCGCGTTTACCACGCAACAGGTCATGGGATCGGATCCCTGCTGAGCTTAACTTTTTTGCTTCTTGCGCAAACGTGGCAAAAAGTGGTTGTAGCGTCACTACTACATTAGCGCTCTCCTAAACTTGCCTGAAAAACAGTTTGCGTTCGCTTACTGGCGCTTAGTGCCTTATGATCTAGGAGAATTTTTGGATGTACAGGTGCCCTTGGCGCGCAGTGCAGGACGTTTTCGCGCTGAGCGAGTGCCATATTCGTATTTATGGGGGCGAACTACGCCTAGGTAGAGGTTTCTAGCCAAATCTGGCATTTTGACCTGACTTCGAAAAGTGAAGCATCCATGGGTTAGTTCAGATGTTCACACCTATTCAGCTGCAGATACATTCTCCTGCACAAAGCCTCGTCTTGCCACTTCTTACGCATTCATTTTGTTACTGCTCCAGTTTTCCTGGTATCTAAAAGATTCCGTCCAAAGACAAGCAATCGACAAGAGACTGGCCCTGGAACTATTGGTGACCATCATTCGATCAACTGCTACCGCACTTTTCAAAGTTAGGTCAAAACCTCACATCTGGCTAGAAACCTGTCCCCAAGGGTAGTTTTGCTCCCTGAACACGAATATGACACCCGCGGTTCGAGTGTTTTCTAGACTCAAAAGAGACATTCCTCACGAAATGCAAGAAAGTTCCCGTTACCCCTATAGCATGCCACCGCTGGGTTTAGGAGCTTCGCGGCTATACTAGCAAATTGGCTGGCAGTCGCGCTCGACTCCATGTCCCTTCATTTTAATTCTAATAAACCTTCATAATTCCCTTTCAGAGAATCGTTCTGCAAATTTCGAAGGCAGATTTGAAATCAGCGTTCAAAAACACGTCCCGTGATATACGTCTCTTACAAATGGCCTCTTCGACCTGGCGACCATCCCTAGTTAGGATAATTAGGATGAAACTGACCTTTGAGTACGCCACTGAGAGTTGGGAACTGTTTCTGAATATCAGCTTTAGCCGGTTCTGGCAGAGCGTTGTATTTATTGAGAATCTCCTGCACTACTTCTTTCAACTGAGGGCCGGTGAGCTTGTGGCCTTGTACTGCATCTGAGTATATCTTGAGAACACCTTGGTAGAGCTGAAAATGCAGGTAACTAACACAGAGAAGAGCCTAGAATGAGAAAAGAACAGACATTTTTTATGAAACTGCGAGCGTTCGGTTCAAGAGCGTCGACCTTCTTCTTACCCATTTCGTAGTACTTTTCAAATTCGCCACCAAGTTTGGGCGATTTCGCTTTTATTGCCGATATGGCCTAGAACATGTTGATTATGACGTAGCTGAAAAAAACATCAGCGATTTCATGTGTGGAATGAACATCCAGTCTTGTTCGCTACGGATACTGCAGTGGTTGGGGGGGGGGGGTGGTGAGGAAAGGAGGGCGGAGATGGGATCGCTGCAGCGGTAATATGTTCTTCACCGATTGTGGAAGCTGCTAAGCGAACACTATTGATGGAAAACGGGTTGGTGCCAGGCCAAACCCGGCCCTCTAAGACGCTCCAGCACCGGCAGCGAACAATACTATCCATCTCGAGCTGTGTCTCACTATAGCTAAGATCTCATACAGTATATGAAGTACCCACGGTAGCGCGCAATAGTGTTCGGCGAAACGATTTTTTGATAGCTTTCTCTCACCCTAAAGTTCCATTTCAAATTTTGATCTATTACATCCGATTTGTTGCCGAAAAAAACTGTGACATTTTGTTTTGATCACGTAAACTGCACGTAATTTCTTCCGCAATGAATAATTTCAGTTTCATACTACCATAACGCTGACATACTTTCAAGTCTTAAAAATTGTACGCATTGTTCTCGAGGGATAAAGCGAAGTATTGCTTTCCTTAGTAATCTGGCAATGAAAGTCGTTCAGGGATTGGTGCGGTTTTTGAAAACGTTTTTTGCATATTGTAGGAGGCTCATGCAAGGACCTGAAAAGTGAGCTTCATTTTTGCTGCGCATTTCCAAAGGAGGCGAAAAGGAATAAAAAAGAATCCTCTGTATACCTCTACCTTTTCAAGCCTCTATGCGCTGTGAATCACCCACAATTTTAACCAAGTTGTCTAGCGAAGGGTTTTTTCCAAAGGAACTGCTGAAATCAAGGTGAAAATAGACGTGGGGCATTACTTAAACTAGATGCCGAACCATCAACTTATTTCATACCTTTTTGGTATTACCATGAGCGCGCAGCGAAAACGAACTTACTTTTCTGGCCCTGTCTCTCTGCATTATACAGAAGGCTTTTCAGAAAGCGCACCCGCTTGAGCGTCTGATTGTAGGCTGCAGTCTTGGACATAGAATAGGTGCTACGAACATATAACAGTATCTTAAGTGTTTCCCGAGTAATTTGAAGGTTTCGGAATGCTTTGTGTCCCCTATAGTCGGTGGTGCTTGCAAAATCATGATCGCAATGAACGTTTCGAAGACCACTAGTCCAAACACATCATCGGTAGACCGTTCCCAAGTCCACTTGCGTCGACTTCGTAGGCAAGTAGCAGTGCGATGAATACTAATGAACAGATTGTTGGAAGGAACGTGAACGGGCTAGGTATTCTTGTTTGCTCTCTGCGACTTCTATCTACTACCCTTTTCAAAGCTCACGAGACTAGGAACAATCACACTAGACCGTAGATTCGACCCCGTGAATGTCAATGTGGCTTTTGCCCTGTCCAACCATATGAGAAGGATAGAAAAGAACCCTAGAAACTGGGTCTTCAAACTCTTCAAGACCAAATTGGGCACTTTTTGGAGGAACGTCGACAAACTGGGCGATAGGTGGGAGGGGGTCGCGCACCAAAACGGTGAATAGTTAATTAATTTATTACTGTAATTACTGATTTTTGTCCAAATAGCAACTTCAGAAAAAACGTTGTGAGCTGATTCCTCAATCCGATGGGCACCTTCGTGAGCGATGTCTTCCCCTTCAGCTGACAGATGAAAGGGTCTTCGATGATATTCTAATATCATATGCAAGGTGGTCAGACCACCTGGGTTCTCCGAGAGTTCATTCTGAAGCAGTGCCAATTCTCAGAAATTCTTATCTCATGTTGGACCTTTGTTGATTGTACATTTTTTGACTTCTTTCCTTCTATGCTGTCTAAGGATTCAATGACAAGTCACTGACTTGTGCGGTACTGGTGAAGCTCTTAGCCACTTCTCTGATAGTTGCCCTGTCGCTTTCGGAAAGACCACTGAAGAAGCTTCTGATCTGGTCGGGAAACATATCTAAAAATGCCTATTAATATCTAAACACGCACTATTCGTACTACCCAATCTCAGTATTGAAATTTTTCTTAATTTGCTGACAAAATTTCTGACGGCTAGGAACCTTGGCCAGGAACCTTTTTCTACCGCCATTTTGATCACGTGAATACGAGCGCCACATTCGTTTGGCGTCACAATGCCTACATCTAGCGGTCGCGCAAGTTTTTGGGCAAATTTGCCTGCCTGCAGTCATTTGCAGACTGCAGTGTGTTTTTTGCCCGAACTAGGTGTTCTAAAGACAAAGGAGTGTGACAATCGTGTCCAGAGGTCAAACAACCTTAAAGGCATATGGCATGATTTTGGAAATCGGTCTGAAATGCTTGTAGGACGCTGTACAATGGGAAAACAGCGGAACAGCGGAAAGAAACGGTCAAAAATCCGCGAAGACAAGCCTTCGTCTTCACGACTCAAAGAGCAATTTCGGACGAGTTTCTCGTAGCCGCACCTAGTCTACCAATAATCGCTACGGGGCTAATCCGTTTGAGCGGGCTGAGTTTTGGCTGGAGGCTCGTTTTGAAAGTGTCTAGATAACCAAATTCGCTGAAGACTTGTTTATAGAGGTAATCAGGCATCCTGTTACAAATATGACATTCATTCTTGGCTCTGGCGCTAATGGAGGACATTACGATTATCTTCTAGATTCAGTTTTAGCAGAGGACAGGTAATCGTAGTGTTCTCCATTAGCGCCAACGCCAGAACAAATGTCATAGCGGTAATGAGGATGTTAAATTACCTCTCTAACTTTTTAGCGATTTGGTGATTTAGGCGCTTTACAAATGAGCACGCAGCCAAAAGTCAGCGCGTCCAAACAGCATTAGCCCCACCACGGTAGATCCGGCTGCACGTATTTACCCATATATCTATGCAGCACCAACTACGGTCGTTCATTTGTGGGCGGGCGGGCGCGGTGGGCGTCTGGGTCGATGTGTTGCAGCTTGACAGGGCCCTGTAAGGGTACCTTCTTTGGGAAAGTGGCTAGGCAACGCCTGTTCAAGGGCGCAGAATCCCGTCCTGTCAGGCGTTGCCAGCTGCCTTTAAGGGACATTCTTTGACATTCTTCTAGGCAAATTCACTACTGGCAACAAATCTTGTAGAAATCTAGCGTGAATCTGCAGAATTTGAAATCACAAATATAAATGATTTATAGGAGACTTCCAAGAACTATAACTTTAAACTCACTTTTAAGCTCAGCAGGTAAATCGTTGAAGGTGAATCCAACAACAGAGGCGATGCTCAGTAAGGCAACAATAGCGACGGCAGAACGGATCATCTTTGACACTCAGCGCTCAGTACCTAAAGGCTAACTGTACACTCACGTTCGAGGGAAGTGTTTCGAATGTGCGAGGTGAACGGGTTCGCAGGTGCAGTATTGCCACACTGCTCAAAAAAGAAACCCGGGTGCCGCTTTTTTCCACACACGCTATCCCTAATGTGCAGCTTTTGAATCAATACTAAGACTTCGCGAAGAAACACATTTTCGGCCGTAAAGGACAGAAGTGAGAGGACGCAGACGAGTAGCGCGTTTAGTTATAGTTAGGGGTGTGATTGGCTGGCGACAGCGCGGGCGGAGTATGGAGGGGAAACGTGGCTTGCTACTGCATCTGCAGACCCATTCGCATCGTAAATAGCAACGACCGTTCTCGGGGGTGAGTGCAGAGATTGTCTTACCGACGAAGAAGTGCCCATGTGAAAGCAGTTCGTAACTAGCCTTGTTTGCTGCGGAAGCCGAGGTGTGATAGAGGCTGGGTTTGGCGATGCGCCAACCCGTTATCCACTAATTGTTGAAGGGAGCAAGCGACAGCAATCAGTGGAAAATGAGCCAGTGCCGTGCTAAACCCACCCCCTCGAATGCCCCGACATGAGCACTGATCACTGATTAAGACTGTGTATAGTGCGGGAGATGTGAAAATAGTTCAGGCTCTAGTATGTACAGATGCGCGCAGCGTAAGTAGCGATTACAAATACCACTTTGTGGTGCTCAATGAACGTCAATAAGGAAGAGGCAGACAAAATAGTAGAGAACGCTTACTAAGGTGCTTAGGCGATAGATTATTCAATAAAGAGCGAGAGAGCACACAACTGTGAGAGAACGTTACTCTCTGGCAATGGGCGTATCCGTCCCGAGAGGGTGGGGGTGGCCTGATCCACAAGTTCCCGGCGCTCCCTCACGAACGCCCTGCAAATGTTCGCGAAAAATGACAACAACTTGCGGTAGCAGAGCCTACTTCACCTTTATAGAGAAACTGATCCTTACTTCTTCGCAAGTCGTGGATAGTTTTTGAGCAGTGAGCAGTGAAAATGCCAAAGAAAGAAGTAATAGTTAGTGCCTCCGTGTGATTCTGCCCACGTTATGGTTTCCAGTCATGGGCAGATGGTTCACCTAACGAGACGTGTAATAAATGGCAAAAGGATTAAGCGTATCTGCCTCTTGGAACTTTGTTTGCAATCGGTCAGTATGTGCTGTAGCTGATTTGAAAAAGTTTGTGATTGATAGCGTAAGAGAAGGGCATCATTGAATGTACGAGAAAGGTGGTTATGTCTGCGCATACGCGATCAGGAAGACATGCTAACAGCTACGTTCACTTTCAAGCCTTCCTAATATTTACGCCGAAATACAGTTCACATCTCACAGACGGGAGGGCGTGGCCGTGCTTACTTCATTTCAACATAGCGGCGACAACTGAGTTCTTGATAGAATATTGCCGTATTGGCGCAACTGTAATCGTGTCTTTGTTAAGCGCAAAACAGGATGACAGTTATCCCAAGTGGAAGCAAAAAGGTTAAGGGTAAAGTCTACGGTGATAACAACCATTCTTTCGGATGCTTTACGATATTCTACTTTCATCAGATCGCAGTGGCTAATTGATGGGGGATATAGGCAATGGGGCCTTTATGATGCCTGCGGGAGCCAGCAAAGATGTACAATCCAGCGTTCTTATTCTCCCCAACGGAACTGGTACCATTTGACCGACCCCGGAGGGTGAAGGCCTGGTTGGCCTGAGCGGGTGAGGGGGGAGGTCGATCCGGGATGTGAACCCAGAACAGAACCACGCGAGAGAGACGTGTACTACTGGCCGCTAGACCACCTCCGCCCAGCGGAAATGCCATACGAAGAATTCCATCCGACAGCATTGCTAAACTTTCCGCACCCTGGAATTCTTATGATGTTCACGTGCTTATCTTTCGCTCTTTAGCCGAATGTGGAGCATTACTTCGCCATACCAGTAAGCTAAAACTAAACAGGCGTGCGGCCGTGTGCGCAAGGGTAATTCGCCTCACGAACCCAACCACGTCAACTTAGCAGTGCCGCGGCGCGTTGACTTTCCCACTCTCTGGCACATCTCGAATTGACTGGTTCTTTCTAGGCCTGCCTCTGCCTGCCCAGCTTGCTAGAATAAGTACAGTCGTCATCCGGTGACTTGATTAGGGCGGCAAGGGACGCGACGCGGCTGCGGTGTGTTGCGAGCGCGGCGATCAGCTGTTTCCAGCCTATTTTAGCCATTTTCTCCCTAGTTGCTGCTGTTTTGGCGTGTCACGTTGTTTTTTGTTTTCACGGGGTAGATTATGATGAGCAGGTTTCTTTTCTGTGGTTTTTTGCGTGACAGTTAACACAGTCAAACAACAGTTGAACAATACTCTGAAAAATCGCAAAAAACACTCTATGCTAAGAGCAGAAACATCCACGTCTTATATCGCTTCTAATGACCAGTAAGCCAACTAAACCTAATAAGAAAATGGAAAATCGATCGCGAGAAAAAGCAAAAACAGCGCAAAGGCGAAGAACAATGCTAAAATATGCTGGGAAACAGTTTGATTCCGCCAGCGCTCGGCAACACAAAAACCCCCCCGCAAGCCGCGTTCGCGTTCCCTTTGTCGCCCTACATCAAATCACCGGATGACGACTGTACTTGCTAGTGAAAATAGGAATGCGTTGATACTTCACGTCACCGTGCGCTAGCGCTTTGTTTCAAGCGTACGCCAGCGGCTACATCTAGGAAAGTATGTATGTTAGGCATCGATTATGCCAGCCTTGCCAGCTCCACTGAGTAACAGTATTGGGGAAGTAAAGAGGACCGTGCGTTCCTTGCCCACTACTCACGTAATCAAGCTTGTCTATTTTGATGCTTTAGCAGTCTATACAGTGCGGTTTTGCAAAAGCGCCACAATTCTGAGACGCGTTGATCTAGGCAGTCTGCCACCCTCATACTTCCCATACCATCTCCTGGAGGATGCTGGCGCTCGCTGCGGAATACGCTGATCGATATTCTATTGCTTTCCTTAGTCGTTCGAACAGTGGCACATGCTACATACTTTCTAAGTCGATACTTACAGTTCTTCTGATCGCAGGCGCTGGCGTTCTGCTTCGAACGCCTCATAACGCTGGCGTTACACTGAGCAGAGTATGAACGCAGCCGAACGCTCCACACCCTCCTTCACCTCTACTGCGGCTTTTCTGATGGTTCGCTGTGCTTCATCTTTCTTGAACCCAATAGAATTTCCGGCGACTTTTCAAGAGCGGACGATCTTTTTGTACGTAAGCCATATGATGCTCAAATGGTATCAGAGTTTGAATGGAACGTTCTCTTTTACCTCCTCAGTCGCGCAAAATATTGCTTTCCTAAGACATAATTCAAATTGCTGAAGAAAACTCTCTGAAGGAACTAGCTCGGAGATGGGCCTGCACAGCTTTCTCGAATTCCTCAGAGCCAAATCTGCGAGAGTTTCACCATTGAGATGCCATAAGGCTTCCTAGTAGTCAGCCAGGCGCCATTCCAGGAAACGGCACCCTTTTGGATAGCAGGGAGGTGCTTCCAGCTTGCGCTTGGAGATGATTTACTCAGCACCTAGCTCTCGAAGTCGAACCCCATCAGCCATGCATTGACGGCACAACTGGGTGGAACAAAACTGCCATTAGCGGTCATTGAATCAGCTAATTTTTTTTTACACTTTTTGCTGTAATAAGATCCGCTGCGAGTCCCGAGCCGGTAACAAGGTCTATCCCTGCCTTATTTTTTCCCCGCACATGATGGATGTCTTGACTGGAAAAGGGATAGGATGAAATCAAGGCACGTCGTACGCCAGGGATTCTCAGCGAGGATGTGTATCCAAGTAGAATCAAAGTTATGTGGATCGAACTTCAAGTGGTTTGGTAACTTTTCTTGTACTGGCTCTGTATGTACAGCTTCACCACAACAATCATTACAGCACTGCACTACTGGATTCTTCTTTATATTTTTTTGTGTACCATAATGTTGAGGAAAGGTAACGTATTTGGATTTCTCGACAAGAATCTTCTGGAACCATTATTGGGGAGCGAACTTTGTCCTGTGAACTCGAATAGCAGTTATATTGAATGACCTTCCACCACTGCCTGATTTGTGACTATCAAGACACAGAGGCGGGGGTGCTGTAAGGGGTATCAGACCCGGCTGCCCACCAGGCCAACTTAGCCTTCTATCCCTCCCCCCGCTCACCTTGACGGTTATTGCTACTAGAAGTAGCTTGGAGAGGATAAGAACACTGACTTGTACATCGGCTAGCCCACGCAAGTCATTCTACAGGTCACATTCAGTTCATACATTCATTCGCATTCACGGGCAGCTGGGATTCTGTGTGAAAGCGGAATGCGTTCCGTATCCCACTGAGGGATTGATGGACTCCTAAGAGGCACAGTTTGGCGAGGACGGGGGGGGGGGCATTTTGCACTTATTGCCGCTTCCCACCGACTTGCCGAGCTATCCAGACAGCCTCTTCTCAAGGACAGGTCTTACCACAATGGTTTGATGACCTTGCTCCAGCCCCTTCACAGTGTTCCACAGTTTTGATACTGAGACTTGTGAAACTGGAACTAGGGAAGCAGTTATAGTACAAAATGCCCCCTCTGTCGCCGAACTGTGCCTGCCAAGACTATCCTTTATCAAGATTCTTTTTATCAAGATCAGGAAAGGCTTGATGGTAGTTCACACATCAGGCGATGCTGCACCCTAGTTCTGAGCTTTTTCCTGCACCACAATCAAGAGGTTGTGGAAGGGTCGGGCCAAGAATTTCAGGACTCACATGTCCGGGGGGAAAAAAAACCTGTTCATTCATAGCTGTCCAGTGATGGGGTACGTTCGCATTTCCTCCAAGTAGCCGAGAATCAAGAAACAAGGACGTATTGAAAAGTGTCCTCTTTTCTTTGTACTTTGTTCGTCGACCACCACGTTATTCGTACTCTCGCATCCTATTCGTCATCAAGAGAAACCCATTTACGATGAAAATAACCCATCACACAACATTTCATGATGTGGTTTGGTTACAAGCCGTTGCGAATGGAGAGGGCTCTTTGTCAGGACACCACAAAGACGGCTGGTCGCGACCATGTGTTCTTCTAGAGAGAAATTCAAAACGCTGGAAAAACCCAAATGCTTTTCTGATTGTTTTTACGATATATTTTCAGGTGACCCGTCATCTTCGCAACAGCGCATACTCAGCGCGTTCGGGACAATCTTCCCAACTTACCTACCATTATCTTTCACGATTTTTCAAAATTTTCCTGTTTTTCTCGAACTTAGCAGACGAGCGGGAATGGGAGGGGAATCATATATGGCACATGTGAAAAGAGAGAACTGCGGAAAGCCAACGGGCAGTGTCAGCTAATGTGGCAGCTCCCAATCTGACTACAAATCATATTTGCGTCATATTCTATCAGGTTTTCAACGATTTTTTTGTAACTTGGAAGTGCAGCCGTTGAGGAGCAGGGCACATCGTTGTTGGGGAAATCCCAAACAGGGGGGTGGGGTCGTATTTTGGGCTGAGAAAAATTTGTTTTGATAGTTGATTTTTCTCGCTTCGATAGTTTGACGTTGTAAAGGGGGAATGAGGTGCGGGTGTCGTGCTTGCGTCATGTTGGGAGGGGGGGGGGGGTTAGGCATCGCATTTATGCCAAGCTATGCCAGCTCCACTGAGTAACAGTGATGGGGAAGTAAAGAGGACCGTGCTCCTGCACTACTCCGTAATCAAGACTGTCTAATTTTGTGCTTTTGACAGTTATACCAGTGCGGTTTGCAAGACGCCACAATTCTAAGAGCCTAAATCTAGCAGTATCTGCCACCCTTCCTACTTCCCCATATCATTTCCTGACGCTGATGTGGGCGCTCGCTTGAAACGCTGATCGAATATTCTTATTGCTTCCTAGTCGCTTTCGAAACAGTGGCACATGTTACCATACCGCTAAGTCGATAGGAGGGCGTGGCCGTGTACTTCATTCAAACATAGCGGCGACAACTGAGTTTTTGACAGAATATTGCCGTATTGGCGCAACTGTAATCGTGTTTTTGTTAAGCGCAAAACAGGATGACAGTTATCCCAAGTGGAAGCAAAAAGGTTAAGGGATAAAGTCTACGCTGATAACCAATCTCTTTCAGGGATGCTGTACGTATTCTACTTTCATTCAGAATCGCAGTGGCTAATTGATGGGGGATATAGGCAATGGGGCCTTTATGATGACTTGCGGGAGCCAGCAAAGATGTACAATCCAGCGTTCTTATTCTCCCGAACGGAACTGGTACCATTTGACCGACCCTGGAGGGTGAAGGCCTGGTTGGCCTGAGTGGGGGGGGGGTCGATCCGGGATGTGAACCCAGAACCACGCGAGAGAGAGAGCGTACTACTGGACACTAGACCACCTCCGCCCAGCGGAAATGTCATACGAAGAGAATCCTACAGCATTGCTAAACTTTCCGCACCCTGGAATTCTTATGATGTTCACGTGCTTATCTTTCGCTCTTTAGCCGAATGTGGAGCATTACTTCGCCATACCAGCAAGTTTAACGAAACAGACGTGCAGGCGGTGTGCGGTACTGGCCTCAGAACCCAACCCACTCAAATTAGCAGTGCCGCGGCGCGTCGACTTTCCCAGTCTCTGCACTCTCGAATTGACTAGTTCTTTTTAGGCCTGCCTCTGCCTGTCCAACTTGCTAGGAGATGCAGTCGTCATCCGGTGACTTGATTAGGGCGGCAAGGGACGCGACGTTATGTGGATCGAACTTTAACTGGTTTGGCATCTTTTCTTGTACTGGCTCTGTATGTGCAGCTTCACCACAACAATCATTATAGCACTGCACTACTGGATTCTTCTTCTTATTTTTTTGTGTACCATAATGTTGAGAAGGTAAACATATTTGTTTCTCCGACCAAGAATCTTCTGGAACCATTATTGGGGAGCGAACTTTGTCCTGTGAACTCGAATAGCAGTTATATTGAATGACCTTCCACCACTGCCTGGTTTGTGACTATCAAGACACAGAGGCGGGGGTGCTGTAAAGGCTAGTCACGCTTAGCAAGGGGTATCAGACCCGGCTCCCACCCAGGCCAACTAGCCTTCTATCCCCCCTCCCCCCCTGCTCACCTTGGACGGTAAATTGGCTACCAGAGTAGTTTGGGAGGATAAGAACACTGACTTGTACATCGGCTGGCCCACGCAAGTCATTCTACAGGTCACATTCAGTTCATACATTCATTCGCATTCACGGGCAGCTGGGATTCTGTGTGAAAGCGGAATGCGTTCCGTATCCCACTGAGGGATTGATGGACTCCTAAGAGGCACAGTTTGGCGAGGAGGGGGGGGGGCATTTTGCACTTTGCCGCTTCCCATCGACGTGTCGACCTATCTAGACAGCCTCTTCTCGAGGACAGGTTTTACCATGATGGCTTGACGACCTTGCTCCAGCTTCACAAGAGTTCACAGGTTTCGCCAGAGTGAGACTTGTAAACCGGAACTAGGGAAGCAGTGATAGTACAAAATGCCCCCTCTGTCGCCGAACTGTGCCTGCCAAGACTATCCTTTATCAAGATTCTTTTTACCAAGATCAGGAAAGCTTGATGGTAGTTCACACATCAGGCGATGTTGCACCCTAGTTCTCAGCTTTTTCCTGACCAACCAATCAAAGAGGTTGACGAAGGGTCGATAAGAATTTCAGGGCTCACACTCGAACACTTCATTCATAGCTGTCCAGTGATGGGGTACGTTCGCATTTCCTCCAAGTAGCCGAGAATCAAGAAACAAGGACGTATTGAAAAGTGTCCTCTTTTCTTTGTACTTTGTTCGTCGACCACCACGTTATTCGTACTCTCGCATCCTATTCGTCATCAAGAGAAACCCATTTACGATGAAAATAACCCATCACAAATTTCATGATGTGGTTGGTACAAAGGTTGCGATGGAGAGGGCTCTTGTTAGGACACCACAAAGAGGTGCCGAAATGTTTCTTCTAGAGAGAAATTCAGAACGCTGGAAAAACCCAAATGTTTCTGATGTTTTACGATATATTTTCGGGCCTGTCATCTTCGCCAAACAGCCTACTCAGCGCGTTCGGGTCACGACTTCCCAACTTACTATACCACTTTCTCACGTACAGATTTTCAACAAATTTCCTTGTTTTTCTCGAACTTAGCAGACGAGCGGAATGGGAGGGGAGTCATATATGGCACATGTGAAGAGAGAGAACTGCGGAAAGCCAACGACTGTAGCAAGTACAAGCTCTCAATTTCACTACAAATCATACTTTCGCGTCATGTTCTATCAGTTCGTCCGATTATTTGTAACCTTGGAAGTGCAGGTTGAGAGACAGGACACATCGTTGTTGGGGAATCCCAAACTGGCGGGGGTCGTATTTGGGCTGAGAAAAATTTATTTTGATAGTTGATTTTCTCGCTTGATAGTTGACGTTGTAAAAGGGGGGAGGGGGTGTCGTGCTTGCTCATTGTTGGGAGAGGGGGGGGAATCGTATTTACTTTCCGGCCTTTCTCGGACTGGTGGGAGTGCTGGTTGACTTTTCGCGAATCTCCTTTTTCATGCGTACTACACCCCACCCGCTCGACAGCAAACGAAAAATCTGAGAACTGGTAGAAGGGCGGAGGAGGTCGTACGGAGGTCGTATTGTCTCGCGGCTTTCCCTGTTTCACATGTGTTATTTACCTCCCCTTCCCCCCTTCCCCCCCCTCGCTCGACGCTCGATTCGATGAGGAGGGAGAAGCCGCGGGGGACGTAGGGTCGTACCAACCCCCAAAAAAGGGGTCTGTACGGACTCGCCCAAAATTCCCAGCCAATGATGTGCCCTGTTGGGGGATCCACGATGCGCGTTGCAGGTGCAGGAAGCGAGGAGGGAGGGTTACAGACATCCATAAACGGAAATTAGCCGACGGAAAATCTCAACTGACTGCAGATTTATTGCGGCTGAAAAGTTTCCTCTCAAGTGCAGATCGCGAGCCCGCGTCGGGAAATACGTACGCATTCCTGCAAGCAACCAACAGCGGCCCTTTTAATGAGATTCTCAACACTATGCTCTACCCTAACCCGGACATTACGATTGTCGAACACAGTTCCGCGGTTCCACAAGTCAAGTCACCCTGATGCAAATTGTAACTTCAGAACAGCCCAAAAGCCGATTTTTCTTGTATTACAACTAATGCTAGGCTGTTCCGAGCAAGCAGCCCTTCCCCTCAAGAGATTGCCGCAAACAGTACACCAACGAAGTATCGCACTAATGCAGATGCATTGTTAATAATTTTGGAACGCATATTACCTTGCGAGGTGGATTGCTATTAATTGCTTATCTCAAAAGAAGTTCTCAAAAGTATCTCAAAAGTCCAGATAAGGCATTCGTTTCGCGAGCATGCAAAATCCAATGCGCTAGCGATTCTCGCGTCGAGCCCATGAAATCGTCCTAACAAGTGGTTAGTCGAAGTGGCCATTCGAAATGAGATGTATACTGCCCTGGGGCCCTTGAACGCTGATTACAAATCTGCCCTCCATTTCTGCTGAACGATTCCCTGGACAAAGTTATGCAGGAATTTTGACCAGGTCACACCCATTTCCAGCATGTATTTGAGGCACACCAAAACCCCCAAATTTGCCAAAATCTGGAATTAGAGGTGGTCTGGTGCTCTGGAAATCATCACTGCAGTATTTTTCATAAAAATGTCTTGTTTTCTGGAGGGGCAGGGTGTGCAGCACCTGCAACCCCCTTGGCGAGCGTTTTTACGCCGGGCAAGTGTGATATTCGTGTTCTGGGGCTCAAATTAGCCCTAGAGGCAAGTTTTCAACCAAATCTGAGATTTCGACCTATTTTCGATACAGTGGGGTAACCATGGGCAACGAATTCCTTAAAGGCAGTTGGCACGATAAATCGCTATACAGGTGTAGGATTTGTACAACTGGCTTAACAGAATTCCGTGACCTCGGACAGGCGCTGCGTGAAGCATTTTCAAAGAAGGGTACCACTATAACGCCCTATTGAGCAACAACTTTACGTCCCAAACGCCTTCCTTGCCCGCCCGCCCACAAACGGACGACCGTTTCTGACGCTCGTATTCATTCATTTGCTGAGCAAATTATGAAGCAAGAGGTTTGGTATGAAGCGGCCGTGATGCTGCAAATGCCATACATGGATACACATCTGCAGCCGTATCTTCGGTAGCGGTGATTGGCAAGATGCGTACGGGAAACTCGTCCGAAATCGATTTACAAGTCACTGAGAACGGAGGCTTTTTCTTCGCCGGATTTTGACCGTTTCACTCCGTTCTTTCGCCATTTCCCCACTAAACAGCGCCCTAGCATTTTAGGCCAAGTAGGAAAACCATCGGCAACTGCCTTTAAGGTCGCTGGCACTATCGCCGATCAAAATCTCTGTGAGCCATGCAACTTTTCCGCTGAATCTCAGTCCTTATTGGTTACTGACGGCCCTGATCACAAACATGACATTCACTTCTGGCTTCCATGCATGTTTTTTTGAGTCAGTTTGGTGCAACAATACAACAATAACGAATAATGCCGCCCGAAAACCAACAATCATGTATCCTATCAGGGATCTCCATTCTTCAGAACAACATTTCATTAGATCAGGTCTCCTAACCCCGCAAAAGTGCTTTTAGGATGTACAGGGAGCATTTTTGAGAAAATGCAAAAAATAGTGACGTTCCAAATTCAAAAGGGGGGGTCCTGTCTGGAGTTTTCTGCTTCACAAACCACAACTCGAAGGAAGACCCCCTTTGAATTTGAAGCCTATGCCAAATCCTTCCCTCCAAATGCCATAGAACCCTGTAACACAGCAGAGTTCAAGGAATTTTTTTATCCGGCGCTCCCATTGCGAGAAACTTTTGCTTCCAACACTTTTTTCTTGACATTGTTTCTTGATCACAAAACTTGTTTGTACCCACTATATGAGCAAAATAAATCATTAGAAGTGTTCACAGGCGAGAATGGTTCAGTTTTCCAAGAAAAGCCCTATTCATGGCATGACAAGGTTCCCTGATCATGCTAGGCTGTGTTAAAAACTTCCAGAGAGCACTGCTGAAACAATGCAAAAGAGCACATCCATCAAGGACTCGAACCTCTCCCCTCGTAAACTGAGCCCGGCATACTACCCACTAAGGCACCGAGGACACATCGTGTGCGACTCGTCTGATTTGTGTAACCTCAATTGTGCTCCGTACAACAACCTCCTGCATATCTCTGCTCAGAGAATCGTTCAGCAGATATGGAAAGCAGATTTGAAATCAGCGTCCGAAGACGCATCAAAAAGTACACATCTTGTCTTAAATGGCCACTTCGACCAACCATCCTTTCCTTGTAAGAAACTGCAAGCAACACACGCGCGGTGATTAATTGTGAGTCGTTGTCTTGTAGCCTGAAAACGTTGTAGAAGTAAAAGCGCACGTTTTGACTGTTTTATTTCGCACGTTCGTCGTAAGGGAAGTGGTACCCTCTTGGTTCTTGTCCTGTAGGCCACGCAGACAGGTGCAGGCCAGGCTTTTCTGCCGCCTTTATTTGGAATAATCATGTGACAGTGATGCTAGACTTCCTGCGGTTGCGGATTTTTCCAGTTTACAAGGCGGAGGGAGGGGAACGAGGGGGGGGGGGAGAGGGACGGCAAAAAAGACAGTTTAACCGAGGCACATATGAGTAAAGAATACGCAGCCCAGAGAGGAGGCGTGATACGAGTACCAAAGCGGAAGATACCTAGACGTCGTCGATAAGCAGAAGGCAGGCTCTCGCCCAACACCTTCAACACCTGAAGCCATCTGCAATGGCACCTGGACTGGAGAAGGTCCATGGAATTCACGTCACCTCGAAACAGCTGCGAAACTTCTGTATGGATCACCCATGGGTAGCTACCTGGAGACCAGTACTCTCAATCTGGAAGACCTCCAACATCGAGCAGCTCCGACAACGTCGCTACGGTCTCAGGATATCATCTTCACCGCAGTCGCCAAGGCGCGGTTGATGGTATGACCGAGTTCCTGGAATGGAAAGACCCGATATTTTCTCCGTGGACCCCGGACTGAAAGTGAACGCTGACGGTTACATCGATCAATACGAGGAGAATATCTTGCCTTCATGTCGTCGCCCGCACCATCTTCGAAACTTCGTACTGCTACCGGACTGTGTACCAGCATATGGAATCGAAGGGCGTTGATGATAAAGCTCTCGCCTACTTGGAATCAAAGGGAGTTTAGAACCTGCAGAAAACGGAATGACCAAGTGTGTCACCTGACCTGAACCCGCTCGATTACCAGGTCCGGGAGCAGCTCAACAGGGTGGTCTACAGTTCCCGAAAACTCCCTCGCTCACTGAACTAACTGAACTCAACGAAAGGCAACGAATCACGGTCGCGTGGCAGAATCTCTCAATGGCGTTCGTCCAGAAGGCTGTGGTTGAGTCTGTGACGTTCACAGCAGTTGCCCGACTTTTGCCCATTTTTCAGATCCATTTCTCAGCATTATTGTAACATCTTACGAAGCGCGAACTGCGTTAAAAGCAGACATCATTCCACATGCTATTTGATCACGAGAAGTGTCTTCAAGAGCTTCAATTGTGTATGTAATAGCAGGGCTCTAAAACCGCGGCTATTATCGAACTGTCTCACATTTTCTCTTTAAATGTTTGCAAAAGTCGGCTTTGATCGATCATCCTCCCCGTTCCTCTCTCGGGATGGACTGCAGGAACCAACAGACGCGCCTGTGCTCTCGTTGATTTATCACACCGCGCAATCACATCAACAGACGGTACCTCTCCGGGCGCGAAGCTCATGTGATAGATTAACGGGAGATGTGGAAGAAGGATGCAGTGATAAGAGAGTGCCACTTGTGAGAACCTTGCGGCTCCATTTATCAGACTCATTGTCTGAGCGTTTGTTGAAGTGAAAAAAATTCGTAATGGATCGGGAATGATTCGGGTGCTACGGAATCAATTAAGTCCCGTGGGCCTTAATTGATTTAGTAACACCCGAAGGGGGGGGAGGTCGTACTATCTTTGCTTTCTTAGTTCCGATTTACAAGGCTCACTCTGGCGAAACTTGTGAACTCTTGTGAAGCTGGAGTAAAGGTCGTCAAGTCATCATGTTAAAACCTGTCAACTCGGAAAAGGGCTGTCTAGATAGGTCGACACGTTGATGGGAAGTGGCAAAAGTGCAAAATGCCCCCGTCACGGAACTGCGCCGCTTAGATTTTGCTATGATAGAATGAAGGAAGACTGCCGGCAGAGGCGAACTCGTTGAAGTACGAATAATTCTGCGTGTTAATGTCTGGTCGCAATCGCAGTTATATACCGCCCATCCCCCTACCCTAAAGGGCATTTAAAGATTTGAATCACGACTACAGCGAGTTATAACAGCAAAATGTACACTTGAACACCTTTCCGCAATTTTCATGGACTTTTCCTAAAAAATGCTTATTCAAGCGAGGAATACATGCATGATGTGTAATGTATGCACCCCGGTTCTTGACGCCACCAGCACAATGCCCGTACCAGCCGTGCTCTCCAGCAAGACTAGATCCCGACCTGAAGCAATCGTTTGTGTGATTCTTCTTTACCGAACTGTTTTCCCTCGACGACCAACCAAACAGTTTATGATTGGTGCGAATGCGCCACATGATCGCCGACGCTGTAACACGATCTTTGCGTGCTCAAAAAGATCGAGAGAAACTATTTTGCAGAATTTGTAGCACTAGATACAAATTCTGCAAAATAAATGATAAATGCCCAGAACACAAAACGCAAAAATTTTCGTGAATCATTTTGCTGGGCACGACTCCCTACTACAGTGAGGCCACCTTGTTTAGTCGCTGTAATTTCTTGTACTCAGAGTTATTTCCGCGTTGTCCCATTTCAAAGCTCCTCAAGAGTTACCAAGTCTCAATTCGGAAGGCAAACTGCATACTCTTACTACGTAGATTGGTCCTTGCCGTGTGCGAGAATGGGTCCGCAGATGCAGCAACGTGCCACTGTTTCTGGTCAAAAGGCACGGAAACTTGGCTGGAGTGTAGTGTTGCCTGGATGCCGTTTTCATGCTCCCTCCTGCGTTTGGCTACTGGTTAGAGCGTTAGGCTCCGTTGCACCCCCCCCGCCACGACCCCACTTCAGCCAAATGCGCCACTTCTTTATTTCCTCTCACTTCTGGTTTTTCTCTACCACTCACAGCGTGTTTCCTACGGAATCTTGGTATCGAAGCAAGAGCTGCCCTTCAGAGGAATGAAGCACGTCAGTTCGATACTTGCTCTGAAAGAAAAGCAGGGGTGGGCGCAGCTCGGCGACGGGGGGGGGGCATTTTGCACTTTGCTACTAACCAGAGAGCTATTTCATGAGCTCACAAGGGTTGACAGGTTTTATCATGGTAGCTCGACGAGCCTACTCTAGCTTAACAAGAGTTCACAGGCTTTAGTGAAACCTGAAAACCGGAACTAGTGCAGCAGTGAAAGTGCAAAATGCCCCCTCGTCACCGAACAGCTCCGCAAGGGTGCTATATAGTGGGGAAATGGTGAAAAAGCGAAGTGAAACACTCAAAAACCTGCTGAAAAGCCTTTGTTTTACACGACTCAGAAAGCGATTTCGGACGAGTTCCCCGTTGGCATCGTGCCAATAACCGCTACGGTAGATACGGCTGCACGTATGTACTCATATATCCATGCAGCACCGCAGCCGCTTCATATCAATCCCTTCGCTTCATAAGCTTACGCAAATGAAGCGATACGAGCATCAGCATCGGTCGGACATTTGCGGGCAGACAGGCGCGATGGGCGTCCAGGTCGGTAGTGGGGTGCTATAAGGGCACCTTCCTTGAGAAAGGCGCCAGCAGCGCTTGCTCAGGAGCGTCGAACTCTGTCCTGATAGGCGCATTATTTCTGCAGGTTTTGAGGATTCAAAGGCAATTGTCACTATAAATCCCCAAGACGAGTAGGATCAATACGCTTTGCGGTAAGAATTCCGTGCCCCTGAGCAGGCGCTGCCTTTCAAAAGGAAGGTACCCATATACGGGCCCCATCAAGCTACAACATACGGACCCGTACGCCCATTACGCCCGCCGCCCACAAATGGACGACCGTACCTGATACTCGTATTGCTTCATTTGCTAAGTAAATATAGCGCCCTGTTAGCATTCCAGGCCGAATACCAATTTATCGTGCCACCTGCCTTTAATGTGCCACTTGCCTTGAAAAGGGGGGGAGGAGTACGGAGACGGTTCTCGGGTGTCGCTACCCTCCAGCCCCGTTCATGTGCAATTTTGCAATTTTGCATGTGCCCTTTTGAGCGGGAAATGTGGCGCGCCACTGCAGTTACGGATCCATTCTTCTGCAAATGGCAAGGACCGTCCTTGGAC
>MU945440.1:0-21150 GCA_036418165.1 Cooperia oncophora | reverse complement strand
CTACAACGCCAAAACGTAAATACGACCCCCCCCTCCCAACAATGACCAAGTACGACCCCCCCCCTTTACAACGTCCGTGAAGCGAGAAAAATCAACTATCAAAATAAATTTTTCCCAGCCCAAATACGACCCCCTCTCCTGGCGGCCAAACGACCCCCCCCTATTGGGGATTCCCCAACAACGATGTGCCCTGCGGCAGTGTCCTTACTTCGTGATGGTGCGCAACGACGCTTGACGGCGCGCTTCGGCTAGGGCGGCGCCGATCGACTACGTCTCCGGGTGCATCGCGTCTATAGGATCGGAGAGCTGTTGCAATTCTAGCGCGCTACAGGGTGTTACAGCGATTCATCGCCAAGTCTGAACGCTGCCTAAGTACTCGGGTAATTCAGTAAAAGTGAAAGTGAACAGAGGAAAACTCGTGAAATACAGTCCGCTTACGCCATAAAACGGGTGACTTTACTCTTCTGAATTAATTCTTTCAGGCTAAAAATGCTGCGAAGACTGTATGTAAGTTTGTTTCAAAGGAGTTGTCCATTATTACGTCCAAGGTAGTAGCGTAGGTACATTTTTCTTACTCTGAAACTTAACCGAGCCAAAATTTTCCCAACTCCCACTCTTTTTTGATACCTAACGAACCCAACGTGAGACGTGCCTTGTTCGGGACATCTTCAACGACCTGATTAGTTTCTTTGCTGACATCATACTTATCACACGATCTAAGCATTTACCACATGACAAAATCATCTGGATGGTTTCCCTAGAAGCGCCAAGAAGAAGACCCTCCCCGTTGAGAATCTTCGGTCTTTCCTTGTTTATACTCTCGCCTTTTCTATGATCTATTCTGACGGCGTGAAACCCGCCGCCTTACATGTAGCTACACTAGCTCTATCTGTTCTGAAGGAATCTATTCAGCCGCTGAGCCAGCTAGCAGCACTGAAGAAATGAACAATCACCTGAAATCGGCCAAGGAGGTTCGGTTGGCATGGATGGACAGGAGTCCTGGACAACAGGTACATCATCTTTCCTGCATATATAGCCTCGGTTAAACTATCGTGCCCCTCCTAGCGCAATAGTGCTGTTCGAAGAGAGGGGCCGAAAACGGGTTTTCTCATCTTTCAAACATCGAAAGAGACACGTTCAAAATGTTGAGGCAGCGAAGTAGAACCCGGCCTGAATCCACTATCACTAGGCAATGGCATCCTTACGTGTCGAGTGCTTCGTTGTCAGTGGAAAAGGCAGCCCTTTGAAGGCGGGGCATTGGGCGGAGGCGTTGCATTACTTCATTAGAAGCTGGTTCCGCGTCAATCGCCACGAAAACGAAAACGCAAAAAATAAGATGCATTGGAGGCCTTCAGGACTGCGCTCTGAAGTATCCGAGTTTTTACCGCAGTAATTGGAAACTAACTATGAACGCTCTGAAGTATCCGAGTTTTTACCGCAGTAATTGGAAACTAACTATGAAGTATCAGTTGGTAAAATAATCGGCTCCCACCAACTGACGTATGAAAGAAAACGGCAAAAGCTGCGTAAGCTGCATAACGAAAAATATGCTAGCATACAGGCTAATGGTAGCCTCGAACAATTCGATCTCACTTCAGAACAAGCGAAGATGCAAGGCTACACTCCCTGACCCGAGAATAGGTGGGGCAGGACTGTGCACTCATGCGCACTTCCTGGCGTGGGATATTTTTCTTCCGGGAGGTGTCTAATGAAAACAACTGTCCTTTCTGTCTCGCGATGGACAACCAGGACCACAGCTGTCCTCAAACACAACTTTCCTCTAGAAAGCAGCCGCCGTCACGTTTAAACGAAATACGCTGCCACGCCCACTCCTCGAGGATATGGAGGGTACAACCAGTGCTGATGGGCAAATTGGGAGGCCTGCAAAGAATTCTTGTGTGCTTATATGTAGCGTTAACTTACTAGTGGTTCCAGGGTGTCAATCACTTGGTTGGTCGTTTCCGCGACAACCTGAAGTACAGATCAGCGACCGCCACTACCGTCGCTTCAACAGCTAACAAGGACAGGAACAGGTAAATTTCGAACCAAGTCAGAAGATGCAGTACCACCGACGGAAAGTTACTGGACGTGCTAACTCCTTGCATGGGATAGTCGAGAGGATTTCAGAATTATCTGAAGCACGGCTTAGAGGTCGTAGCGGTATGGGAGTCTTCTCTGGGGATCTGAAAAAGATTAAAGCATCTACTGTTCAGGGGTCGCTTCTTTCATCGCGAAAGCGCCTTTTGACACCCCCTGTTTCGTACTTGAACACTGCTGCCTCATTTCGCCATCCGTGCCCATAAAGGCAGCGGGCCGGCTGAGGGCGGGCGCTCACTGCCAAAGTCATTGGTGGAAGGGCTGCGAGAGGGCGTTTGGCCACACCCCACTCAGCCCTTCCACCAATGACGCTGGCATAAGTGCCCGCCCTCCGCCATCGTGCCCACTGCCTTTAAGGTGAAGCTGACAGCCGTTTTGCAATTAAGGTACCGTGATATTCCGTGCATCGACTCATCACGTGTAATTCTCAAAGGAAAGCAACCTGATTACATCAACGCAAATTGGGTTGTTGCCGCTTCTGGGCAAAAATACATTTGCACACAGGTAAGTTCCTCTTTTTTACTGCGAAGGTGAATTTCTGGGAACGTTACTGATGATGGAGCTAGTAACTCCGCCTTCCTCCCAGACACGGTAAGGGGTAAAATTTCGTAACAACTTCCGCGCACGCCTGTCCACCCAGCAGTCCTATCGTAATAGTTTGTATCAGCTGGTGACTGGGAAGGTCAAAACTTTGATTTGTTCCTAGATTGATCCATGCAATTTTGCAACCCAAAGGGTGATGATTGAAGTTGTCAAGTGACGCGTCTATAAAGAGAGAATGTCTAAGTGTACCTAGGAAAGGCCTTTGATTGGACCCCTCCAGCATCAGTTAATTGCACTCGTAATAAGGCCAAAAGACTTTGTGTTGGAAAGAGTCCAGAAAGATAATTCCTTATTATAGCCCTTTGATCCCAAGGCAGTGGAGCATCCACTGCATGCTTCTTAGAACCGCTTTTAACTGGGAGGGATACCTCGAAGGCAGAGTCTGAAGGCGGAGTCGCCGGAAAAGGGGTGGTGTCACTGGCGCTCTTCGTCAACTTCGCACCTCAACTCCTGTACCTTACAACTTTCCGCCACAAAACTATTACAAGTTGTCCGTTGTGGACCACATTTACCTTGCCCACAGGATCTTTTGCATTTTCATGGCCACTGCAGACCTGGTTTCTTTAATGCTGGTAATAAATCTATTAAAAAATCAACACTACGTGACATTCAGTGATGTTTTGAACGTCTTCAGGGCCCTATTCCTTCGACTGTACCCGATTTCTGGCAAATGGTTGTACAAGAACACTGTTGCACTATAGTTATGCTATGTAGACTCGTGGAGTGTAAGTCAAACTTGAAGCAAAGAACGGTCTGTGGGGACTTTTCTCAAGGGCCAGATGCTGCGAATTGTAGTTGTGAGAAAACCCACCCTTGTGAGCCCCCACAATATATATAATAAGTCATCGTTGCTAGTTTGACCCTCGGAACACTACTACCACGTTCCAATCACCAACAAGGTCCTGTGAGAATGCGCAATATTGTCATTTACAACGCCGCTACAGTATGAGTTTCTGCATCCCAGTACTTCTGTTTCTAGTGCACATGGCAAGGGCGTTAGGGACGTATGTTGCCTGTAATAAGAAGTACTGGAACTGGAGTAGGACTTAAATCGCTGATAGAAGAAAAAGTAAACAGAGTTACTGAGAAATGCATGAGCAGGACCTCTTTGTTGTAGTTATGTAGGTTGTACGGACTCATCGTGAAGATACGCTGAACATAAACGCCCAGACGAACAGGCTGTGCCCCTGGCCAACAGGTTCTAGCACGCACAGTCCTGTATTTCGTTAAAAGTATCCAAACAGGGCACGCCAATCGTTGTGATGGGAGAGATGCACAACGGAGTTCGTATTGACGCGCGAGGGAGGTCCGTATTTGATTTCTTTCCGATAAATTTCTTACTTTGACATGTTGATTTCTCTTGTTTCACGGACGCTCTGGAGGGATGGGGAAGTCGTATTTGGTCGTTGTTGGGAGAGGGACTGCTAAAGATCTTTACAACTACTTTTCCTTTAAAGTTGACAATGCGTACTTGAAATCCTGATGACTCTTCCCTCCCCCTCCCACCCTCCGCTCGAGAGCAAATTTGGGGGGAACACGCAGGATAGGGGGAAACAGAAGGAATTTTTGTGTCTGGAAAAAATCCTGGTTATAGAGGAGGGGAAAATCTAGAAAGTTTTGTGTTTCACATTGGAAAACCTCCGCCCTTCCCCTGTCGACGGAAATAATTCTGGGCTGACCAAACTGGACAATTTTTCAGGAAAACCGATAAAGTGGTAGGAAGTCGGGAAAATCTAGAAAAGAGTAGTAGCATGGGGAGTGGCGGGTCTTATTTGAGGAGAGAATAAGGGGGGGGGTCGTATTTTTTCATTAGTGATCAAATGCGTTGCCCTCCATCCCAGAATAAATAAATCCTCTCAACGACTTGGGAACTGTACTTTCAATGCAATCTTTTGATAACTGATAATCCTTTCAGATGGAAAAGATAAATGCGCACCATATTTTCCATAACAGAGATAAGAGAAACCTTTGAGGATATTGGCACACAATCTCACTTGAAGCCCCCAGCTACGAACTTCACCGACTATGGAAACATTTATACTGAGTGGGCAGTGGTGCGATAAGTTAGTTGATTGTTAATCGTACACCCATTGAAACAGTCCAGAGCACATCGTTGTTTGGATAGAACTCCAAGTAAGGGGGGGACGTAATTTGGCCCCGCCAAGATGAGGGGGATCGTATACTTGGGCTCGGAAATATTTTATTTTGATAGTGATTTTTCTCGCTTCACGGCGTTTGTAAGGGTTTTATTTATCTTCTCGCGCACTTCTATGGAGTGGGAGTGGTGGTTGAGTTCTCGTGATTTTTCTGTCTCATGCGTAGTATATACCACCTCCCCCCTCCCTCCCCCACGGCAGCAAAATTTTTGGGGAAAAGTGGGAACTTTTCGGGAAATTTTGGAAAAAATGGCAGGAAGTTGGGGAAAATCTGAGAATTGGTAGAGGGGGGGTCGTATTGTCTCGCGACTTTTCCTGTTTCACATGTGCTATTCACCCCCCCCCCCCCCCGCTCGGCAGCTCGATTCGATGAGGAGCGACCAGAGGGTCGGATGGTGTGCACCTCATTGCAAATGGCCAGGCTGACCTGTTGACCTTTCCTAGTTAGTGGGAAAGAACACAGTGGCTCCCGTCTCTACTAATGGGCGAACGATAATGTTCTTAATGCACCAGCAGAACTGACCATGTTGTGTTCCAAACGCCACATCGGTTGCGCTAGTGTGTTGAAAATCTGAAACCAGAAAATCTCAACAAAGACATAGAAAATAATTCTTTCGTCACAGCGCGGTTCGGAACTTCTATCCTCAAAATACCAATTCCCCGATTGAATAATGTAGGGGTATGGTGTTCAGCTATGAGCCTGCAATCGCTAAGCGATTCTTCAGAGGTGAAAAAAGCAAACAAGGACCTCAAGAAACCATTCACATAAGACCGTCAGAACACGAGTTATCGCCTAGAGATCTAATTCTAGTGATACTATTTTCCTCTGTCGACTGTCAGTCCGTCAGGTCGCCCTGGACTTATTTTCACTAGACCGAGTCCATCACGATCTTGAGAAATAACTTTAATCCAATCTCATACTGTTGTGAATTTTCCTACTGTGTACATTTCAGGGACCGCAAATAAAATTACGGCACATCCAATGCACGAGTTGGGATGATCAGTCCGCTCCATCCAGTCCATCAGCTGTTATTGAAATTATTCGCGAGATGGCAAAGAATCCCACTGGTCATCCTATCGTCGTTCACTGTTCAGCAGGTGTTGGTCGGACATGCACATTGTTGGTGGTGCGATTCTTCGGCACTATTTACCCTTTACTGCCCCAGTCATCCGAAATCCGAGTGGTTCCCGACCGACTTTTTTCTCCGTGGGCAGAATTCGCTGAAAAGTTGGCTCATGGGTAGTTCGACCCGCTGAACACGAATATCGCATCCGCTTGACCCGAAACCTCCTGGCGCCCGCGCCACGGGCGCCGGCGCCAAAATACTCGAAATCACCAAAATCCGCTGAAAACTTGCTCCCAGGGTAGTTTCGACGCCGCTGAGACACCCGAATATGCGCATGCCGCTTGACCGCGAAACGTCTGGCCTCGGCCACGGGCGCCGGCGCCAAAATACTCTGAATCACTAACTGGCTGAAAGGTTGTCAACTGGGGTGAATTGACCATGTGAACAAGAATTTCACATTTGTCTTGCATGAGAAATAGTATTCGCTCTTATTTGTGAAATAGCTAAATGAGGAGCAAAGGGGCTTCCCAAGTTAATAGGTCAGTTTTGAAGAAGTCACCACGAGAAACACTCAATCCGACACGATCCGTGAAATCCCCATTCCCACGAGCTTGCGTTGTGAATTAGAAGCAAAGAAAAACAAACATGGGAAAGGAATACACTCCACAACACAGATGATCCGTTTCGCTCGGTATCGCAGACGAATCATCATTGTCTAGCCAACCCCCGAGCATCATCAGTGCGATAGGTTGAAGACAAGAGGACATAGACTACATAGGGGAAGGTGTGAGAAATAAACAAAAAAGAGAGAGATTGTAAAAAAGGGGGTAACATGCAAAGTTCATGCATCAAGATGATGATGAATTATACTATAATACGAAGTGTGCTGTAAATACTTGTGGAAGGAAGGGAAAAGGAGTAAACCGGCAAAACCACTGAGAGAATGTTGAGTATAAGAGAAGGTATACCAGAAATAAATCAATTAAAGAACAGTGGAAAGAAGGGAATTAGTGTTGATCACTGCTGCAAATGAGTAAACCTGTGACTAGTCTATTTATCTTTCTATAGTTATTTGCGATTGAGTACTTGTAACTTATAAATTTATTTTTATAAATACACTTAACAATGCTAGTAATAATAAAATCTTCCTCGTAGCCATTTTTCAAAAGAGTGGTGATCATATCCGTTATTTTGCTAACGAAAGCGTTGAAGAACGAACAAGAGAAAAAGCTGGGCGTGCGCGGCAGATTTTCGAAGAAAGCGTTTGGTCATCGCATTTTCATGCATTATGAATGGATTTTGTGATTCAAGGGGTCAAACTAGCGCCCGGGGCCGCGCCGCCCGGCCCGGGGCGCCGCGCGCGCCGGCCGCGGCGGCGCGGCCCCCGCCGGGCGGCCCTGGGAGCACCGTTCAGGCAAATTTGTGCATTTCGAGTATTTTGGCAGCCGGCGCCCGTGGCGCGGGCGCCAGGAGGTTTCGGGTCAAGCGGATGCGATATTCGTGTTCAGCGGGTCGAACTACCCCTGGAGCCAACTTTTCAGCGAATTCTGCCCACGGAGAAAAAAGTCGGTCAGGAACCGGCCTGATTTCGGATGGCTGGGGCAGTAAAGGGTAAATAGTGCCGATTCGCAGTAAAGGGTTAAATAGTGCCGGATTTTCTAATAGTT
Organism: Cooperia oncophora; assembly: GCA_036418165.1. Classification (NCBI taxonomy): domain Eukaryota; kingdom Metazoa; phylum Nematoda; class Chromadorea; order Rhabditida; family Trichostrongylidae; genus Cooperia; species Cooperia oncophora. Next base: position 13,560 of record MU945440.1, on the reverse strand, counting down.
TCAATGCGCGTCATTTACAGTTAGTGAAAAAAAAGTACAAAAAACCAAAGGTGGTATGCCAAGGTTTATCGAGAGTCACACATGGCGACAAAAAATACAGCGCAGAAACTGAACTCGGGACAGACAATAACTTCTGAGTCTTGGTGGGCGGGACAACTAGGGAGGCGCCAGAACTACGAAACTATACTTCTTATATATATATTTGCTCTGTTGTTTGTTGTTTCGTTTGTCTTGTTTGTTTGTGTGTTAGTTAGTTTTGTTTGTTTGTGAGTTTGTAAGTTTGTCTGTCCGGAAATTCGGTTCGACCTGAAGAACGACTTGGAGAGGTCGGGTCAAGGTGGGGATGGGTAGGGCATGGGACAAGAAATAAAAAGCACACATGACCTATGGGAAGCCCCGCCCACAGTGGGCGGGGCACCCGCCTGAAAGTTTTGTTGGAAAGTTTGGGGTTCCGCAGAAAAATGTTCATAATTCGCTTCCGGAGCAGCCTAAAGATGGGGAAAAAAGGGAATAAGGTTAGTAAGGAGTCGCCAGACTAACTGTGGCAGACACATCCAAAATGGGCGGGGCGTACTCAAGGTGGGCGGTGCTTCTCGCAAAATTCAGTAACCCGGTTCGCGAGAGTGTTTGGAAGTCGCAAAAAACTCAGTGTAGAATGTAAATATCTGGCGAATATAGGGCACGCTCAAAGTGTGTTGAGACCCGCCCACAGTGGGCGGAGCTTGCCCTAAATCGCAGGGTATTCATTTTAAAAGTTTGTAGCTCGGTTCCAGAACACTCCAGACACCGCAAAAAGTGTTCTAAGGTCAGCAGAGGGTCGCCGGTGGGGATTGTGGGGCAAAAACATTGTGGGCGGGGTCTGCTCTGAGGTGGGCGGAGCCAGACAAAAGATCGGCAAAACGGTTCCAGAGCACTTTGAAGACCGGAATAAAGTGAACTCAGGTCAGCAGAGGGTCGCCAGTGAGGATTGCGGGGCAAAAACATTGTGGGCGGGGTCTGCTCTGAGGTGGGCGGAGTCAGACAAAAGATCGGCAAAACGGTTCCAGAGCTTTCCGAACCGGAATACAGTGGATTAAGGTCAGCAGAGGGTCGCCGGTGAGGATGTGGGGCAAAACATTGTAGGCGGGGCCAGCCCGAGGTGGGCGGAGTCAGACAAAAGATCGGCAAAACGGTCCCAGAGCACTCCGAAGACCGGAATTAAGTGGATTAAGGTCAGCAGAGGGTCGTCGGTGAAGACTTTTGGGCACAAACATTGTGGGCGGGGCCTGCTCCGAGGTGGGCGGAGTCAGACGAAGAATCTGTAAAATAGCTCAAGAGTACTTCAGACACCGGAAAAAGTGGAGTACAGAACAAAAGGCGGATATCAGTTGAGTGTAGAAATATGTGAAAAGAAATACGCGCGGCGAAGGCCGCGCCCCGAGCGACCGGCGCAGACCGGGCCGTATCAGAAGAGGCACCCGGCGTTAGCCGGCGAGCCGATGGTTTACTATAAGGGCGCAGCGCTATCGTCAACGTTCTGTGAAGTCTCCAAGTGGTACACCTCACAGAATTGAGAGCCAAGACTGGTTGGTAAAAAAGGACATCTACGAATTGCTTGAGCGCTGGGATTTCTTTGAGGAGGAATGAGGAGGAAGGGAAGTTGATCTGTGGCCTACCCAAAAGAACTTATATTTCTCTCACCCCCCACTCCCATATTCCGACCTTTGGGGATCATATCCGGCAAAGATCATGAAACCCTGAGAGGTCTGATCCCAAAGATAAAAAATTATGATGAAAAAAGCTATAAAGAAGTGCCTCGACTTCCGGATAACCAGGTACTGAAATGGATAGTACTTAGTTAATTTCAGAGTTCCTTTTCTGCATAGGATTCTAGAATTTATTCCTCCAGGAAGTCTGCTGCTGCTGGAGAGAGTTCGGAAAGGTAAAGATGCAACTGGTGCTTCTCTGATGCGGTGGCTTCGGAATCGTCGTTATGGCGCAATCCAAAAAGGGATACAGTTCGTGTTTCTGCATCGCCTCACCATCGAGATGTTATGCGAGGTTGTCGAAGAATTGTTCCCTCATTGAAGACACATTTTGCCACTGGACAGGTTGAAGTAGGTAACCAGATCCTGATTTACAGGTACTAGGCGCGCTTTTCGGGAAATGAGTTTGTTGAAAACGTGCGTAAGGGCCCCGACTCGTTCCTGGCAAACGTCATACTAGGCACTGAGGGCACATCATTAGTCGGGGATTTTGGTCGCGTTTGTAGGACCCCTCCCACTCTAGGGTGGCTTGATACAACCTCCTCCCCCTAGTTCACTCCTGTGATCGAGCTCGCAAGCAGCTGGGGTGGAACATATTGTGCACCTAAAGTGGGGAAAGTTGCGAAAATATGACCCTCTCTCCCATCTTACCCTTCTTACCTACCATTTTCTTAGACCTTCCTCAACTTCCCCCAAGTTTTTCCGAAATCTCCGGAAAATTTTCCTACGGGTTTCCCCAAAATTTTGCTGTCGTACGGGGGCGGGGTGGGGTGTATGGCACGCGCATATAGAAACTGGAAAATTCCGAAACTTCCACAACCGGCCGAAAAATTTTTTGAAGCACCACAAAGGCAAACGCGACTCCCCAGCAACGACCAAATACCACGACCCCTTTGTAGCGTCTGCGAAACAAGAAAAAAAGAACTATCGAAAAAGTTACTATTTCTCAGACCGAATACGCGCTCCTCCCCCTCCCAGCGACCAAATACGATCCCCCTCTTGGGGAATCCCAACGATGATGTGCCCTGAGTGTAGGTATCAGTCTAGCGTATGTCAACGTATGCCAGCATCCACCAGTAGTGAGAGTCTGGGGAAGTAGGAGGGTAACACTCCTGTTGGACGTTGGCGTACGCTGACGCAAAGTATGAAAGCAGCCTAAAACGAACTGTAGTCGCGAAATGTGCCTTCAAGAGCCGCATTGCTTCATCACGGAAGTATGTGAAATACATTTACCCCTAAGATGGTTCAGGAAGGTGTGAAGAAAAAAAGTGATGAGAAAGTGGTCAAATTCGATGGAGAATATCAAAAATTACTAACGAAACAGAGGCGAATCCTGGCAACGGTTATGGAGCAGAAAGCTAAGTTGTTACCGGCTCCGAAACCTACACCTGCGAAAAGCGCAGCCAGTGAAATGGAAGTTTTGCAAACACAAATGGACGATGATGAGGATCGAAAAGTAAAGAGTCTAGATACAGCTGAAGAACTAACGAAAGCTGTGGAAGATAAAGTCACAAGTCAAGTGACTATGGTGGAATGCTTTAACGAGAAGGAAGATCTGCCATTTTCTGATTATGCAGAATTTCTGTGAACAACATTCGTCAGTTGTATAGTAGTCACTCAGTGCTTAACTTAATTTCTGACCATAAAGTAATCCTATTCTGTCAAATAGCGGAATAACTTACAAATTGTAAATAAATAATTATTTCTTGTCGAGTGTTTTGTTCGAGAATTCCCAGATCTTCTTAAATTTAAAGACATACTGTATGAGGGGAATCATGGTTGACGGTGCAGATATCAAGCAGGTGCTGTCAACTAGGACTCGTAGAGAAAGCGGAGATGAAATTTCAAATGCGCTCTAATCAAGACAACCCTAATTTGACGAACGAGTTTGCCAGCGCATGGTCGAGTTTTCCTGGCTCGATTCCTTGGCAGCAGCTACTTGAGAATCCAAAGCTCGTGCTCACTTTGGAGGACTCGCTACATCATTCATTTGGCTCGAGCAAAAGAATTAATTTGGTAAACACCCACTAATATTGAACGGGTCTTCTGGTTATCAATTACACCTTCCCATGCCATTGCCTAAAACTTTCACGTGGCAATTTGTTTGGTTATGGGGATGAATGCTTTGTGAAAGGGAGAGTGCCAGCTTTCAAGTATGACCTTGAGTAAGAAACATTCGATGTTGACGGCTCTGAAGTGGGATGCGCTATGCACCATGTCACCATTCAAAATGGCCACTACTCTGCGATTTGATCGCCTGAGAGTGATGGACGAAACATACGCCGGAACATGGAAAGCACGGTTGCTCAAAGGCAATGGATGGGTACGTTGGCGTGGAGGGGGGGGGGTTACTGCCGGCGTCACCGGTGGAAGTGTTGCGAGAATGCGTTTGAACATACTCCTCTCAGCCCTTCCACCAGCGACGCTGACAATAACCACCCGCCTCCAGCTGTCGCGCCCACCGCCTTTGAAGGGGAGAGGAATCGGTTGAAAAAATATGCAAAAGAAATTGGAAGGCAGCAAAGACATCAGCATAGGAATGAGAACCCAACCTCATTTTTGAGCGCTATTATCTACAGCCGTACTTTAAAGGCAGTTGGCACGATAAATCCCTAAGGAGTAGGATTGGTATGCATGGCAGTACGGAATTGTGCGACTATGAGCAGGCGCTGCGTGGCGCCTTTTAAGAGGAAGGTGCCCTTATAAGGCCCTATTGAGCTACAACATACCGACCCGAATGCCCACCACGCCCGCCCGCCCACAAATGGACGACCGTTCCTGATGCTCGTATTGCTTCATTTGCAAAGTAAAATATGAAGCGAAGGGATTGGTATGAAGCGGCTGCGGTGCTGCATGGATATATGAGTAAATATGTGCAGCCGTATCTACCGTAGCGTTACTGACAAGATGCCTACGGGAAACTCGTCCAAAATTGCTCTTTGAGTCGTGAAGAACGAAGGCTTTTCTTCGCAGTTTTTTTGACCGTTTCACTTCGTTCTTTCGCCATTTTCCCACTATGTAGGGACCTGCTAGACTTTTAAGGCGAGTACCAAATTATGGTACCAATTGGAAGTGTATATCGGAAATTTGTGATTTGGAGTTTTCCATGCTGTCTGAAGGGGGAGGAATCATACCACGAATGCGCATCAAGAGTCTCGTTTTCCCCCCGGACTTTGTCGGCTACTATCGTCCGATCTGTACCTCGACCGCTCACTGTTTGTTTACAGTATGCTCATACGATGCTCAAATTAGTAGCGGAGGCAAGGTTTTTTGAGAACCTAATTTTCTCAATTTTGCCAGAAGAGATTCTGAGATGGAACCTTGCTCGCCGTGAAGCCTCGACTTTTCGTCTCCCTCGAAAGCCCAAGATTCCACCGATTGATTCCACCCTAACACTAACATTACTAACAACAAATGGAAGTTGAATCCAGTGATTCAATCGTTGGGCGTTGGACATCATGAAGAGCGATCAGTTGTGATACAGTAGCCGAAAGAATCGAGTACAGTACTAGTGCTCAATGGGATCTTGGGCCCCTGAAGGAGGTGAAAGGTTGAAACGTCAGGCCGAATAAGGGCTTCATTCCAGAGCTTCCATTGACGAAGTTAGAACAAATCAAATTCGAAAGGTGGACCTTTCAATATAAGCTGTTTTTCGTTTTCAGTGAAACGATTACCTCGTAAAAACTCGAGTCTGCACTCCACTAAGCAGGTCTTTGTGTCGTGGAATGTGCCTCTGAACAAACCCGATGGGCTTCCCTTTCGCGTGGAATGAGTGCTTGACCTACGTGATACCGTATGATACCGTAAAGATATGGGTAGAAATGATCTTTAAATACCATTGCTATTGCTAGTAGCAGTCATTGTTACTAGATCTAACCTACAACTCACACATTCTAGTACAGTCGGTGCTTGCATGGAAGACGCGACTCAGCGACCAATTCACGACAAAGTAAGTACGCTTGCAACATCGTTTTATTCGGAATCTGGCTACTTATATGGAGTGGTTCTGCAGTTAGAGACGGACTGTACGCTCACCTTTGAGAACAGTCGTTTTCATGTACGGGCAGGATGGTCGCAGCTGCAACTGCGTGCCTTTTTCATTGCTCGACGATGCAGGAAAGCGGGCTGGAGAGTACTGATATTCAGTGCCGGTTCCATACCAGGGCACAGCATTTGATGGGGATTTTGGTCGAGCTTTTACGACCCCCCCCCTTTTTTCAGGGGCTGGTACGACCCCCCCCCCATGCTCGTACGATGGCTGACTGTGGTTGGTGGTTTATACTCGGCGAAAAAGTTGTCGAGCGGGGGTATGTAGTAGGCATGCGACGTACATCGTACGGGCGTACATAGTACCTATAACACAGAAAATTCAGCGAGAAAAATCAACTATAAAAATAAATTTTTCCCAGCCCAAATACGACCCCCCCCATAGGGAATCCCCAACCAATGCTGTGCCCTGTTCCATACTCCGCCCGCGCTTTCAGGTACATCTTTTGCGGTTAACAAGGTCTCTTAGCGAACACATACTCAGCGGTAGGGAACAATTAGGAGTGAGAGGGCGCAAAGGAAGCATTGCGATCGGCTATGATACGCGACAGCGCGAGAGAGACTGTGGAGTTGGCGCCCGGGTATCACCATCCTTCATCCTCGTTCCGTGCAGTTTTGAGCGGAGCAGAACAACGTGCTACTGCAGTCGAAAATGGAAGTTAACACTGAATAAAGATAGGGAGCTGATTAGAGTTCAACGCTTTAATATACTAAGCATTCAAAAGTGTTGAGTTTAAAGGCATCTGGCACGATGGTTTCCTACTCAGCTAAAATGCTAGTAGGGCGCTGTATAGCGGGTGAAACCCTCTGAAACGGCGAAAGAACGAAGTGAAACGGTCAAAATCCTGCGAAGGAAAAGCCTCCGTTCTCAGTGACTTGAAAATCGATTTCGGACGAGTTTCCCGTAGGCATCTTACCAATCACCGCTACCGAAGATACGGCTGCATATGTGTACCATGCATGCAGCATCACGGCCGCTTCATACCAATCCCTTCGCTTCATAATTTGCTTAGCAAATGAATGAATACGAGCGTCAAATCCATTTGTGGGCGGGCGGGCGTGGCGGGCGGGAAGTTGTGGCTTGATAGGGCCCTTATAAGGGCACCTTCCTCGGGGAAACCGCTATGCAGCGCCTGCCCAGGGTCGCGGAATTCTATCCTGCCAGGAGTATTGATCCTAGTCGCCTTGGGGGATTTATCGTGCCAACTGCCTTTAAGCACTAGTACTGTACTCGATACTTTTCAGCACTTATCGGCTACTGTATAACAATTGATCGCTCTTCATGATGTCCTTAACCAACGCCCAACGATTAACTCACTGGATTCAACTTCCATTTGTTGTTAGTAATGTAGTGTTAGGGTGGAATCAATCGACGGAAAGTTGGGCTTTCGAGGGACGAAAAGTCGAGGCTTCACGGCGAACAAAGGTTCCATCTTGGAATCTCTTCTGGCAAAATTGAAAAAAATTAGAATAGACCAGGCATTGGAACAAGAATCAACCAGGGTGCGGAAGTCCTTTAGAGTGCTAGATTGCTGGAGCTTGTGGTCACAGCGGATATCCCTTCTTTGCGGCTCAAAAGCGAATGACAAAAGCGCGACAGCTCAGCAACGATAAGCTGACTCCGCCTAGGGCGGAGTCAACAAGTTCCACTTCGATCATTTTTTCATTACCACGATCGTTAGCGGTGATAATTGCTAATCTTATCGAATATGCCTTGGAGAATGAGTCGCAGCAAGTGGCGATTAGATTCAGAGAACTCGCCCAAAGTTTCGATTAACTCGTCCATTTTCAATCTCGTACATGAGGTCATTTTAGGGCATTTCCAGCGGCTTTTTTCTTTTGCTTTTTCCTTCTTTAGATTGTACTTGCAACATCACCTAATGGCTCCAATCCTGTGAAAGGCCATTGCGGGCGCTGTCTTTAACGTCACAGTCCATGCTTACCATGGGACGACACAGAGAACCGCGTTCCCGCTTTTCATCATGTAGAGGAGCAAAAGGGCCATGATGGATCTGTGCCACTGAAAGGCATCTCCGTCAATTAACGGGCTTCATGTTTCCTATTTCAGAATGAGAAACGAAGAAAGTCCGCCAACAGAACAGAAGAGTGAGTTTTTTTTACAATGTTCCTTTCAAACCTACCACTTCAGAATTCCGAAAAGAGAGTAGAACATCGAAAGAAGTCTCAAAAAAATTGTCCCAGGGTGTCAATATCCCAATACGATATATAATTCGCTGCGCTTCTCTCTGCCTGGAAATTCATAATGCCCGCTACGTGGTTTCCATGAAGTGGTGTAAGCAGTGACGGGAATACTATTGGTGATGATAGAACCTGGTAACAGCTGATAAGATTTAATAAGGGGAGTTAAAAGGGAAAGTTCATAGCGCGGATGGCAGCAACACCGGGATATGGTTCCAGGAAGTTGTATAGGGAAGGCTCGATCACATTGGTGGGTGAGAGGAAATGATGACAATAAGTGACCAGTGATAACTACAGTTAAAGGCTGATAGTGAGTGATAAGTTTTTAGGGCAGAGCAGCTAAACCGCTTACAGGGTTGATACTACTGATATAACTTGAAGGTCAGGCTTTCAGCGGGGTAAAAGTTATCCTTGTACCTCTGCCCATAGCGACATTATGTCCAACCGCTAAACTTGTTGGGCTTCGGATGAATGGTCGATGTTTACTGAAAAATGATTTCATCAGTGATACCATAACCATCTTTCATCAATAGCCATCAAGAACCATTTGAAGCGTCCCACTGTTGCACGCAGGGGGTGCGAGCACTAGGGCCCGTGGACCCGCTGACCTCCCCCACGGCAGCCATCTTGGATGAGAGCGTACAGCTTATCTTTCAGCGGCCGGAATGCACGTAGTAGTGAGTAGCAGAGTAGTGTGACAGTTTAATTGAATTTCCGGGTCACTCAACGGTGCACCTTCTGAAGCCAAACTAGTCAAAATAGCGGACGAACAGGGGTTGTGGCAGGCGTTTTTTCATGCGCCATTTTTCATATTCACTATGTTTCAGAGAGGCACAAAATCCCCCTAAGAAACCACCCGGAATGAAAGCACCAGCAAAGCAGAACATCTCATCAGGCTTTAATCGGATAAGTCTACCAAAATCTCTGAGGCCAACGTTGAGGTCTGCTCGATCTGTTAGATCTCTTACTAAAACACTCACAAGATCCATTAGAGAGAGGGTACGTTTACTTTGTTGTTCTTACTAGGTAGCCTCAATCCTTCGATACCCACATTCAGTCCATGATTGGTTGTTCAGAAGAGGGGTGGTACGGTAGACTGTTCCACAATCGCAGAACCTCGGGTACATCGTGGCTCAAAAAAATGAATCAGTTCTGCTGAGAGCTACGACATGAGCAGGAGGAAAGGACTGACCGCTAGCAGAACTGCAAGCCACATGGTACTGCCCTGGTAGTGATGACACAATCCTAACCCTGAATAAGACACCCGCTGGGTAAATTCGTCAGGAGCAGGCACTGAGAACTCTTACAGCCAGGAGTTCGAGGTAACTGTTGTCACGCTAGCAGCTAATCCAGGCGATCCTGAGCTTACATCTGGATGTATGGCGCTCAACAGAGGGTCTGGCGTAGACGTCCTGCTTATGTGAAATTTGGCGCGGCGCCAGTTACTTCCAAGCAGTTATGCCCTTTGGAGTGTGCTGCCATTGGTGCAGGCTGGCGCAGCGCCAAAATTTACGTACGTAGGGATGCTACACCCTAATTAAGTGGGTATGTGCCTGCGGTCGAAGAGGGGGACGCTGTGGCTGCCAGGGTTCTGAATGTGGTCGTAACAAAATGCAGTGTTCCATAGCCCTTCATACCCCCGATCCCCCCACCCCAAAAAAAGAAAAAATCTTGAATCCCAAATAACTGAAATTTGCAGGCACGCGCATCATCGAAGAGTAAACAACGTTCAGTGTCAGCCAAGGTAGTACCAAAACCTAAGCCAGCAAGAGAAGTAAAGTCGAAATCGATGCTTTACGCAAGAAGAGTTCCTAAACCTGTAAGGTTTCTTGGCTGTTGAGCTATTTGGTCCAAAAAGGCACAATTCCATACAATCGAAGTTTGCCGCTCCGTCGCGCGGCGACGGCGCGGCATTTTCATACTTAGCCTGCTGCTTTTTTGGGTTCTTTTTAACAGCATAGACACGGTCGTGGGCAAGGTCAGTTGTTCCAGATAAAACCGCTACCAACGCCTGATCCTGTTAACAATGCTCGAGAAGACCAAAATGAAGCTATCGAAACTGAAGATTCTGATGAAGAAGAGTCAACTGGTGAGAGCTGATTTTATCTTTCCTACAGAGTCAGCGGTAATTCAGAACATAAAAATGGTTTCATGCTAGCTACACTGACTTATACTCTGACATGAATCACAGTTGGTATGGTGTGGGCGGAAAGCTTATTCATAGGTATAGTCCTCGCTGATCGGGTGGGTGGAGACAGCAATGAGTGTGCTTCGCTCACTCTCATCATCTTAGGGAAGATGCTCCATCTAGAGAGGCGCAGTGATTCACGCCCTTGCCCAATGAGCATGGACTTGCCTTTGGACACCTAGGGTTTACGCTATTTTCTGGAGTAGAGGGCGCACATTCGTGTTAGAGCATTTTTTGCATTTTCTCATCCACAGTGTGATCCTTTTCTGAATTTTGAATGCCTAGAAGGCAAGCAAAAGACAAAAAAATGCAAAAATTACAAAAAAAAACTGTCGCTGTATTCAGGATCTTTCCCTTACAAAGCACGCCATGCATCGGAGAATCGCCAGCGAGGGTCGTGTTTGTCCGCTATGGAAACAGGGACTGTGCATGGCTTAGGAAAATCCCCTTCCTCCTGAGTGGCGTTGAAAAATTTTAACCGAAAAAATTGGTGGAAAGTTGGAAAAAGTCAGCAAGATTTTAGGTGGGATGGAAGAGGGGTCTTGCCAGGGGAGGACATTTGAAGGAGGGAGGGTGGAGGGAGGTTCGTATATTGCAAAGAATTCTCCCCAAAGACAGGACCTGCCCTGGTCCCTTGTCCTGACCATGCGAATAAATGCGTCTTATACCTCAGAAAACAGGGTGAATTGAATGGAGCGCTGAGTCGAACGGGGTCGAATGACCCAAATATGAGTTCCTTCCAGGTGAACCGGCTGACATGGATACTATTGGTGAAGTGCAGATGTTCAAACGGACACTAGGAGACCCTCGTCTAGTGTTTGCTCAAATGATACTGGAACAGGTTTGACTTTCAGTCAAGTGTAGAATTAAAAATCTACAGTGCTACGTTCATACTTTGCGGCAGCGTCCACCAGCGTTCCGAGCGTCCGGCAGCGTCAGCGACTGGGAAAGTATAGATATCGATCTAGCGTCTGCCAGCGTCTGCCAGCGTCCTACCAGCACCAGCAGCAGACTGCTGGTAGAGAATATGGTGCGATAGGAGGGCACCAGCTTTTTGCTACCCTCCTTTCGCGCCACTCCCGGGCGTTGAAAGGCGCTGCTAAACGCGTTAAAGCAGCCATTAGTCCCTGGTGGACGCTGCCGCAAAGTATGAACACAGCCTAAGGGATTTTCGTTGCGCGTAATCGTCCACTTCCACGATCTTCACCTAACAACACCTACGAGGTCGATTCTCCAGAGGGCCGTAGAGTGGTAGTAGCAAATGAAGGAAACCTCGCATGCAACTAGAGCAGCTCCTTCATAGATTACGAATAGTTTCAATGCATCCTCTTTTCCATACTCCTCTTCTTACAAGAAACGCCTCAACAGACAAGTGAGACCTTAATGTAGGGCAGCAGAGTCCCACTACGCAATAGTGTCATTGAAAACGCTAGTTAAAGATTTCGGCAAATGACTTTCAGCTTTTGATGGCACCCACAAATAGCAAAACTATCCTTAGCGTTGACCTGACGCACTGCAGCAATCCCAAGTTGAACCGGTCGGGTACTGGTGCGAATGTCGCGCACATAAAAAATAGTTCAGACAAATCTTGCACGTGGAATTATCTGTTCACTCCCAGATCGAGCGTGGAAGGAGACTGGTCGAGCTGTATGTGGCGAGTGTAGCCTGCTTCATTTTCAAAGAACTACGTCTTCAGCTTACCGCGAGTATGTGCTCCTGCTCAGAGCTGGCCCCTCACATGCACAGCTCTGCAGCAAGAGTGACCATACTGTTTACCATGATTTCAGCAGTACATGGAACCTTCGAAATAAACTGTTGAATAAGAGTGGCATGCCCTCAAGATTCATTTAATGCAACAAACAAAAAATTTGTTCATCAGAAATGGAGTTATCACAAGAATGCTGAGATATTGGCAAAAGTCGGACCCGGGACGGGACTTGAACCCGCATCTCCCGCTTACCGGGCGGTTGCGTTATCCATTACGCTACCGGGGCCTCCTTTGCCTTCTCAGCTCAATGGCATTTTGTGCCATAGCCTAGACTTTTGCCAATATCTCAGCATTCTTGTGGTAAGCTTACGGAGCGCGCACTGCGGCGTTAAACAGCAGTTATCAAAACTAAAACAGCTTCATAGAAGTGGAGTTTTTCGTGAAAGACGACGATTCCATCAGGCTATTTCAGGGAGCGCTCTATGTGATGAAGAAATTCAGGAGGGTCCAACGTTATAGGCCGCCAGAACTAACTTTTCAAGCCTTCACGGAAAATCCCAATAGGAATAGGTAAGCGAGGTTCTGCGAGACACTCAAGAACAGTGCTACAGCAAAGTGAGGGTTAGTACGACCCTGCTCCTGTTCCAGAATTTCCCTCTAGTATAAGCCCCTTTTCTCCATCCTACCTACCGTTTTCTGACACTTGCCCTATTTCCTACTACTTTTCCAAAAATCCTGCTAGCTCTTCTCAGAGCTAAAATATCGCCGAGCGGGGAGCAGGGGCTCGAATATATAGCGAATATACATAAAACAGGAAAAAAATCAAGAAGAGTCAACAATCAATCGGAAAAATCTTGTCGTGGCTTCAGAAGACCGATTCTCAGTGGCCAGCACGATCCCACCTTCGGGATTGGATCCTTCCAACGAAGCTGCATCATACTTCTCACCACAAGTGAAAATTGATGGATGATGGGGGATTTCTCGAAGATTTTTCATTCCTGCTGAGTTAATTTGAGGATTCCTCAGCGTACAGCTTGAGCATGTAATAACAGTAATCGCAGACCGGATCGGCGCAGTTCGGCCTGGAGAGAGCACCGAATGGTGCTCGCTAAGGCTCGTACAGGTCACCTTGTAAACATCATAACCCCTCTAACTAAAGAAGGTCACTTGTACTGTTCCATAGAAGTCTACTCTCACTGTAGTGAGAGCTGCTAGTTAAAATGAACTAGCAGAAGGAACTAGAGAAAGTGAAAAATACCCCTGCAAAGCCACACAACATTTTGTTTAGGTACAGCGATGTTCGATGTTTGGACGCGACACGTGTTATACTAGCTGGACGTACGAATGATTACATTCATGCGAATTGGATCACCGCCGGTGGGAGGAAATTTATTTGTACACAGGTGAAGAAAAGGTTGATTATGCGCTTGACTTGGTCGATTAGTCCCTTCGTGATTTGCTACTCCTACACGCAATTGTCGTAGAAGCATGAGCTTTTTCAATTTGGGTGTGGACTTTCAATCGCAGTTCGGCTTGGGAGGCGAGGCCATGTTCATACACGACGATTCGGGCGATTCAGGTGAGCGATGGCGAGGCGCTCCACCGCTCTCGTCAAACCGACGGAGTGCGAAGTCACACTCATTCAAGGTAGAACTCCTTTCGAGCAGTACTTT
>MU945438.1:0-16167 GCA_036418165.1 Cooperia oncophora | reverse complement strand
CTTCTCATATGATACCGTATCCCACACCCTTCGAGGGTAGACCAGACGCATTTTTGACTACGGGATATCACAATGCGACAATGCCGAGACGTGACCCGAATAGATCGTGGTAATATCTCGGTTATGACCAAAGCAGCGCATAACCGGTACCAAACAGTGGCAAAATACTAGAAGCTGGTAAGTTCAGCTGGACCACAGTTGTTGGCAGCCACTCTGCAAACACTCGTTGCGACTAGTGAAGCAGGGCAAGCGAATTGGTTGAGTTTTGGTCTTGTTTTCATTGTCATAGACGAAGAAGTTCAATTCGGAAGCTTTTAAGACCAGGGACAAAACTTCGCTGCACTACTTCTGCTTTCGGATGGACAATCCGATTACGAGAACCTTTTTTAGAGACGGCTGAACTTCGTTCAGGCAAAAATCCCTCTGAATACCCAATCCGATTAGGAGAACTTTTTTAGAGACGGCTGAACTTGGTTCAGGCAAAAATCCCTCTGAACACCCGTGACGGCTCCTCATATTGAGGAGTGATAAGAATTTCGATGCCATCACAGGACATCGTTCTCAGAATGAATTGCGGCTATCTGGGGGCCTATTGCACGCCCTTAGATAAGCAAAAAAGCTTTCATTACGTAACGGATAGCGCACTTGCTTGGGAAACGTTAGTGTAAGTTCGAGTCCTAACTGCAGTCAAGACCTTTGTCTATAACTCAGCGTTACTTTCGGAGGGCGGACTATGGCAGTGGGAGGTTCCAGTGAGCAGGTATGAAGAGCTTGGGCCGCGTTCACACTTGGGGTTGGAGCAATTCATCCGCGCGACTGCGATAGGCCGCGTCCCACTACTACTTATTAAAGCGCTACAGCGGTCAAAAGAAATTTCATTAACACTGTGACCCAACTGGCAGCGGCAGAAGTCCAGCACTGGCAGCAGAAGTGGCTGAATGACGACTGGCGGCTTGCAAATAGCGCGAATAGCTTTGCCGCGAAGTATGAACGCGGGCTCACTTACGCTTGAGAATGGGGCACACGGCGTCTTCCAGAGGTGAAGATGTGATACACCAAAAAAAGAGGAACATCTATCTATTCTTTTCTGAAAGATTAACTCTGTAGAAGAACCATTCCAAAAAGACAATACCACCTCTGTCCAAAACCATTTAAATACAGCCCTCCCACTAAGAACTCGTAGAAATCTGTTTTTGCGGTGATTCATTTGGAAGCGGTACGGGGCGGAGAAAGTGGCTCGTGCAAACGTTACAACTGCTTGTCAATATTTGCTGAGATACCTTCAGATAAGAATAGCGCGCTGGAAACTCTGGAAACTCACGCAGAAAAAATTATCAGCTTAATTCTTTAGTGCAGTTGAGGCGCTTCGTAGCACTTGTCTATAGAACGGAACGCCAGACGGTGGTCATCAGAGACATCAAAGATACTTTCTGTATCCCACGTTGAGAGGGGTCGTAGTTGCGGACTTAACACCAAGCACAGCGGCGTTTTCAACGATTTCTGCTCACTCCTAGTATTACCCGACTTCGTCGGGCTTCAGTTTCATCAGTTGAGTGTTACTAGGTTTGCAGATGCAAACAACTAATCTTTTTGTTAGCAGAAACCACCAATTTCCCAGGGCTGTCCCCACGAACGCTACCAGGTACGCAGGTCCGGCCCATCTCCTGGATACAGAGTGCAGTTAAGGCGCTACCTGCCTCAGAAGGGTTGTAGGGTACCCGTCAACAGGACGCTCCTCGGTGGGGGTGCCACGAGGCATTTTCTCGTTGCACCTTTACGCCAAGCATATGAAGAGAGGAGAATAAAAAAGAGAGGAGGGAAAGAAAGGAGGAAGAAAAAAAAAGAAAGAGGATGAGAATTTGCGGTTGACAGATGCCCTGACAGAAGAGGCAGTGTGCAATGTCGCGTGGCGTTATAGTAGTCTGCGCTTTTAAAGCACTCAGGATGTGGGAGGGAGCTTCGGGTGGTGGGAGCCACCTGGTACATTCCATTTTTCCCCTGTGATAAGTGGTGCACCAACTCTGCAGCTTCCGCTCTTTCAAAAACTGTGGCGCTGTAGTACAGCGCTGACGCAGAAACTGCAGCTGCCCCCCCCCCTCGCTCTCTGCGAGACACACAGCGCCCTAGATAGCTTATCACACCAAATTACACAAGCGCATAACTGTACCATTATTACTCCATCAGAGGGCTGTCAATTCAGGGAGGTAAGGAAAAGAAGAATTAGCAAATTTCTTGGCGATTAACGCTTCATCTCTGGGATTTCTTACTCTGAAAGAAGCAACAAGACACTAAATGAACAACTGAGAAGAGTGCGGATGGATGGTGATAGGTTCGACTAGTTCGGCCAAGACATGGAACGAGGAAATGAGCGCGAAAAACTGACGAATTGGAATGGTTGGCGCGCCGTGATGGGCACGTGCTCCCCGAGCGAGCCGCTCCGTTTAAAGGACGCATAGAATAGTCCGGACATGCGCCGAAGCACTGGGCACGTGAACGGGGGCATTTTTCGCGCACTACCCACATCAAAGGCGCAGGCACGTGCACTCGACTCGATATGGAGATACTCCTTCACTGTTTGCCCACAAAGAACGTTAAATCAAAAGCGGAGATCCTTTTCAGGGGTTTTACACCCTCAACGCTTTCATTTGAGAAGCAACCGGAATTTGGCAGGGTGCCAGGTAGCGTTGAAAGCTGTGCGGTTCCCAAAAGCAAATGCGGGGTGAAAGCTGGGCAAGAGTGATGAAGAGGTGAGTAGTCTCGTGAACGGGAGACGGGCAAGAGGATCGTAATTTGCCGCTCCGCCGCGCACGGCGGCGATGACGTGTTTTGTAACATCGTTTAACACTGTTCGATTGAAGCGACGCGGGCTTATGTAGATCCCTGTCATCATCATAGACATTCATGATTATTATCGGTCTGAATTGCCTGTTGTCGCCACCTACTACTTCGAACCATCGTCATTTGCGGGCGCGACGTCGCATGTGACGCCAACCAGCGTGGTGAATTACGATTCTCTTGTCACACACTCCTCGTGAACCCCCTACAATGCAGTGATGAAAACCTGGGCCAAAATCCAATGGTCATGCAACTCGCTGTCCATAAATGCACGAGCCACTTGTTTTCTTCTGAGGCTGCCAGGGGCAAGGAAAGTTCGGCACTTTTTCTCTTTCTTAACATTTTTGGGCATAACACCCAAAATCCCCCCCTCCCCCGGTTTAGGCGAAATCGGTTCAGTCCGGCTTGCTGGGAAGCATTTAGCTGGGCTCTTTAGATCATTAACAGTGCCTCATGTGAACACCTGTACACCCCCGTAAGGGTATTTAATACCACGAGTTACACTTGGCAAGAATCCACACTACCTAGGTGAGATATGCAAGTTAACAGGAACAAGCAAAAGGAACTGGAGAACAAGAGGAATGCCGCTCCCCCTCCCCCCCCCCCCCTCCCCTAGATTGAGCAGCGCCCAAATAGCCTTATTTTCCCTGGCACACAGTCTATTCTTTTACCTGGAAATTTGCAATAAAAGGAAGTGCTTGTTCGCCTATTTCACATGCCCTTCACCGTTTTGCACCAAATCTCTCCTTCGGCGCAGTTCGGCGACGGGGGTCATTTTGCTTTTTTGCCGCTTTCCCATCGTCGTGTCGAGCCGTTGAGAGAGCTTTTACGAGAGTTGAGTTTTATCATGGCCAACGGTTGCAAAATGCTCCCCCCCCCCTGTTGCCAAAGAGCGCCCTCTCCTTCTATTGATACAACCCCAAAAACAAGAGAGTCAGTTTAATAGTTTAACAGTGCTATATGGCACTGCTAATAGCAAAATTGCTTTGGCGCACGAAAAACGACGACCCAGCTGCCTCAGCAAGATTGCTAATTAGAGTAATCACCCCATCGTTTCTTATAGATTGTTACGGCAAGCCTGTTGGTGTTCTAGCACTGAACCCCATTCCACAAAGGTGATACACATACAGTCCAGAAGTCTGACGATTCCATTTTTTGCATGAAGGCTTGAGTTCACACACCTTGGACTTCCTTTGGTTGCTCCGTGGAGCTCATTGTCATAGTTTCGCAGAGATTCTGTGCACTCACCGCCGTCATTCCTGGCCCATAGGCATCGCTGATGGCCCGGTTTGGACTCGCAGCAACTCGCACCGAGCTCAATTTTTAAATTACCTGAAGTCCACCCGCTGAAAATAATGTACTTCAAGGTTATTTACCATCCTGATTACAATTATGACACTCATTCTTGGCGCTGGCGCCAAGGGATGACACTACGATTACCTCTTGGGCTCAGCCTTAGCGGAGCGCAGGTAATCGTAGTGTCATCCATTAGCGCCAGCGGCAAGAGTGAATGTCATATTCGTAATCAGGATGTTAAACTACCCCTACATACAAGTTTTTAGCGAATTCTGGTAACCTAGGCAATTCAACCCATTGCGTACCGCGTGCTGCACATGGTTCCGCATGTAACTGTACCCTGGTATCGACGAAAGCGCTGCACAATGAGCTAGCGCGGCGGAGTAGGGAGCAGGGCACGCCATCGCGTTGTGATCATTTTCTGAAAATTACGACCGGCCCTCTAATTCCATACTAAAATACGACCCCCCTCCGACGCCGTCCCCCCTCTACTTCCATACTAAATATACGACGCCTCCTCCCTATTGGGAGTGGTACGACCCCCCCCCTCGCCAGCCCTCCGTCTTCCTCATCGAAAGCGGGGAAGGGGGGGGGGGAGGGAGAATCGTCGAAATAAACTATCATTTTTCAAGTGTCGGAAATAGGATGCGCTATTGACTGACGCAACTACACCCCCCTTCGCTCGCGGTCACATTCCTCCCCCCCCCCCCTTGTGATGATCACAATGATAGCGTGGCCCTGGTAGGAGACGGCACCTAGGGTATCATCACCCTCGTGCCCGGTTCTTGCGGTTTTCCGGCGGTGAATATGGGTGCAGTCTGCTGCAGCTGTCAACTCTTCCACTCATTCCGAACCGTTCTTACATAGAGATGTACACTTTTCTTTGAATGTCTCAAGTGTACTGGGTTCCCAAAACTGCGCCTCCTTACTAGAGTGGCGTCCTTCGACAACTCTATTATAAATTCCGATGGAGAAGCAAAACTAAGGCGGTTTGCGCCTTAGGAGGTGATCGGCATCTAGCTACCTCCTTCAAGTTCCCCATCACTTCCAGATGCATTTACTAATGGTGAGACCTGCAAACTACACTGAAGTAAAAAAAACTGCATTAGCTTCGATATGTACGGCGGGCTGTATTGGCTTCGGACGGGTTTACGGGTCTTCAAGAAATGGGTTGTTTAAGCCTCGCTGAGTACCGCAGCGATGTCAAATGCCGCCTGCAAAGCAAACTGGTCAAAAAAAAGAAAGCTATTTCCTGAAGAGCGTTGCAAGGAAATATTATGGTTTCCGATCGCTGACTTTCAGTGTAATATTCGAAAGAACGTCGTGCTTCTGAGAAGGTCACTCAAATGGACGTGAGAATCGGTAGCAACGTGCGTACTTTGGTCGCAAGATCTTATCAATCACTGTAAGAACCGAATAGATAATCGTTGGCGCAAAGCAAAACGTTTTCAACGAAAATGTTTGGGCGATGGAGGGGCAAAATTTTCGCCCGATGTGGGCGTTCTTTGCTCGTGGTTTTTCGTCACCCGCAGTGCACGTGCACCGGTGACACCCACGGAGCAAAAAAGGACAAGAAAAAAATGAGGCTCTGGTCTTTGAGCTTAGCTAGAATGAGCACTCTTACACAAGCGTAAAGTGAACTAGATCACTCCACATCCTTCGGAATGGGGCCATCTCTACTGGCTGGAAAAGTTCTGACAGAATACGGGCCCCCCACCCTCAGAATTTCCTTCCTGTGGTATGATGCGTTTCCCCGCCCCCATCGTGCCTACCATCCTCCTCTCTCCTCATCTTCTAAAACACTCTCCAACTCCACTTTTCGCGAGAACATTCCCCAGGTTCCAAGAATGGCTTACCGTCGAGCGGTCAGTGTGAGAGTGAGGGGGTTGGGTGCGGTGAAGCGCAAGTGGAACAGGAAAGACCAAGAAAAGTCCACAACAAAAAAATTTTCTCGAAAGCACATACGAACCCCTTCCTGCCTCCAGTGACCCAAATACGACCGCCCTCTTTGCTGGGTACGATGTGCTCGTAGCAATGGGAAGATCTGGGAATGAGAAAAGGAAAGCTACATGGTTGAGGAGTTCCTGAGTCAGATAGTTTCCCACAAGTTCTTTTGCCTTGTTGACTGTGCTGCTGCTCGCTGCAGTTCTTGGTGTAACAAAGAGTTTTGCCCATGACTCAGCAAACTGGTGATAGCTCTCCTACCTACTCTTACCTGAGAAGAGTCAATGAGTAGTCTGGAGATGTAAAGCTAGATGAAAGCAGCGCTGATCAAGTCACGCAGAAGCCGAAATGCTGAGCCAAAAAGCCTATCATCGGAGCTCTTTGCTTATTCACAGCAAGCTGTCAAAAATCTGCGTGTTCTCGGGCGAAAGAGGTAGAAGAGAGGAGCTTAAAGCAACGTCATTCGCTAAGCCTCTGGGATCTAAGCGACCAGGAACCATCCATGCTGCCGTGTCAAAAAACATAAGCAGTAGGAGGGAAATGACATCACTAGCATTACATTTGCTCACCGTCAGCTTAGCCGTGAGGGTGCTGCTCTGTCAACAGAAA
Source organism: Cooperia oncophora (assembly GCA_036418165.1). Taxonomy (NCBI): domain Eukaryota; kingdom Metazoa; phylum Nematoda; class Chromadorea; order Rhabditida; family Trichostrongylidae; genus Cooperia; species Cooperia oncophora. Next base: position 9,483 of record MU945438.1, on the reverse strand, counting down.
GTTGCTAATTTCTCATACTAACAGGTTTGATTAATCGGTCCCAGGCAGAGGGAGAAACACTACGATCAAGAGCAACGTGCGACCTGGTACGGCGAAGCATGTTCAAATGTCCTAATAAGTCTTTAACAATTTTTTTGAAGGTCGACGCTGATCTGACTGATCGACGCCGCGCTCTTCATACCTTGTCACCAACCAAAGAGTTTAGTTGGGAGGTGTGAAAGGGGGTGGAGTGAAGGGTTACTTTTCATAAATGCCTGGGAAGGTTCCACATATAAGCTGCTGGTAAGCAAAAATAAGTGTGACACTTGCTGTAACCCCATTCGATTCTTATTTTACCTAGTTTGCGCTTAGTGTCTTCAGTTCATAATGTTTTTCTTTTCTTTTCCTCAACAGTTCCTTAACATAGAGCAATGCGTGACGTTAAACCTACGTTGTTACGACTCTATCAAGTCACTGCAAACAATGTAACGTGCGCGACATTCGCACCAGGACCTAGTTAGCTTCACGTGTGAACTACGCAACGTGTTTGAGCAAACACGGAAAATACCCTCTCGTTCACGTCGTTGCCATAGCGTAGACTTGACGTCCCACATCCGGAGCGGGGCGCTAAAGCGTAGATGTCACCGTTATCAGGGCGTTTATACTGATGGACCACCAAATTGAAGAGAATTGAAGAGTAACTTTTCATAGAGGAGTGTTTATTTGAATGTTGTTGGATTAGTCGGAAGCGTTTCAAATCTTCACAGTAGTTAATGCTTGTACATCAACCATACGTGCTCTTAAAGGCACATTCTATGATTATTGGATGGGCGGAGGCTCCTAAGTAATGCACCCTCCTGCTTGGTGTCCTCATCTTCTTCATTACATTTGGAGGGGTCCACCAAATCAATCACATTAGGAAGGGCCTACAAAGCGGGAAGCCACAGTGGTCAGAGTCTCCGCCCATCCGTTTATCGCGGAATGCACCTTTATGCAATTGCAAGTTTCTGGCCAAGGACGAAAAATCTGCCAAAACATCAGGCATAATAAAAATCCCGTCATAAAGAACCTGTCCCGGACAGATGCATCAATCACGTATGTGAAGACAAACACATAGGTTCAAACAAAAAAATGTCATGGAATGTACACGTTGTAATAAATTGGATGATCGATGACTGCATGGTTTTCAATATGTTCTCTGGGTGAGAGCGGACTTTAGTCGCACTGAATGCGCTGCTTTGCATCTAAACTGTGACAGGTCAGCGCTCTTTGCATAATGTCCTTGCAGGACACGTCGTGCGTGGAGTATCCCTGCAAGGGGGATCGTACTTGGCCGCTGAAGAGGTTGTAATTTCGCCTGAGAACAATGTTTTCGGTGGCTGACTTCTCACACTTATTCTATGACTTTCTTCGCTTTTTCTTTCGAGTGTCTCAACCCCTACCGCTTGACGACGAGTTTGTGGGAAAAAAATTTTGAAAAAAACACGGCAAAGTCCTAGAAACTGGGAAAACCTAGGAAGATGACTAAGGGCGAGGGTAGGATGAGCTATGGAGAAGGGGTGTCGCACTAAAGGAAATTTCAAGGGGAAGTGGTCGATTTTACAAAAATTTTCCCCAACGGCAGCATGAGCTCAGTGTTCCGAAATTCAGCTGTGCAGTATTTACTAAAATATAACCTTTCGACAAATTGTCATGGCGGTTTCAGCCACAAGTAGAAGCGAAGTTTCTATTAGGACGATCTTGTATTTCGACCTTTTCGCCTTCTTCACCCGTTCTAGCTCCCCGCTTATTCTCAAGAGACAGAGCGTACGAGAGAGGAAAGGCAAACTGTGCAAGCGAATAAGATAGCACCAATATACAGGAAAAATAAAATGTGATGGGCTGACCTGCGTGGGCGGAGCCTGGCCTGCGTGGCAGACATGTGACGATCCTGCCACACTTTCGAACAGCGAAGGTGACATCAGGATAAAGTGACAGCGTCCGTGGGCAGCGCAAAATACTGCGCAGTGGAGGGACATAACACTTGTACACAACAGCGAAAGCACAGACTAGGTCTTTAAGTCTGTGCAGTGAATTGGACTTGAAAGAGCTATTAATGAAAAGACGTCTGAACGAAAGACTAAAAAATGCAGTATAAAAGAGCTTATAGCTGTATATTTTACCCCCTTTTACCCCCCCCCCCTAAAAGTTCCTTCAAGAAAGAAAACATTAATCGTTTTATACGCATCCGTGCGCATCACGTGCCAACGGCTATACAAACACAATGAAATGTCGCACGAATGAATAACAACCTCCTCGAATAAAGGCAGTAAGTGGAAACAAAGAGATACCAGCTGATTCAAGTAAGGCTGTTTTTCACTGTTCGCCATGTTCCATGGTGCTCAAACCAAGCCCATTGTAAAAAAAAACGTGGTAATGGGGGAGCGCAGGTGTGAAGGCCGCTTTAAAAACGCCAGAGAACGAAAACATGGGTGCAGAACTTGAAAAAAGGTGTTCAGTAACCGCTGCTAAGAAATTCGGGGAGTAGGCACAGGGAGAAACCAGTAAAGGATAAAGGGTAAAGTTGACGCCGTCGGTCAGTCGGCTTTCGGATGCGGCACGCGTTTTACTTCGACTCAGGATCCCTGTGGCATTTTGAACGCATTATAGCCCACAGAATAACTTGCGGGGGCCAACCGAAGTACAAGCCAGTGTTTTTTCCTTCCACCAGTGTAGTTAAAAATTCACATGCTTCCTAAGGTAGAGGCCTCGGTTCGCGTGGGCGGAATCCGATCCGAGATTTGACCCCCGACGGCGTGCGTGGAAAGTGGGCCACCTGCCAATACGGCATCTCTACCTCTGCGAAAACTTTATGTTGGAAAATTTTCAACGAAGGGCAGAAGGCCCTAGCACAGTAGTCCAAGGCGATCCTATGCAAGCCATAAAGGTGTTTCCACCTCGACCATTTTCTTCCATTGTGAACAGAGCAAAACCTGCGTTGAAGAGAAATATTGCAAAATACGGCCCCCTCAGTGTCTCCTTCTCTGCTCCATTCCCTTTATCCATCTTACTAACCATCATTCTGTTTTCCCCAACTTTCCACCGTTCCAGAATTTTTTTCAAGTTCTCCAGTTTTAATCCTTAACAATGTCCTCGAGCGGGGAGCATATGTGAAACGGGAAAATAGTCCTCTAACAATGTCATCGAGCGGGAAGAATATGCGAAACGGGAAAATCGAGGAAAAGCAACAAAAATCCTTGGAAATATTTCTCTGTAGCGCCACTGCGACCCCCCTCCTCCAGAAACCAAAGGCGCCTCTCCCTCCTCCATCTCACTGGGGATCTCAACGTACGACTAGCCGTGATCGTAAACGTTGAGGAGAAGCCACCTCGCTTCGAATAGGCCATTGATATACTCCTTTCCCTGGGACGAAGTAGGTGGCATTCGAACATCGCATAGGATGGGTCACCCTTGAGGTATTTCAATTTGAGACATTTGTCATCGTGTTCTCTGTTGAACAAAAACACGATTATAAAGGTCCAAAAATCAGTGTCTCACAAAACGTTCAGGTGCTGCCACATTCAATTCATGTGCGTCGCCACGCTTACCACATCTTAGGGATTTTGAGCGTGCACCAAGGATTCCCTTCTCCCATGCAGGAGCTACCTCACCCTTTCCTCTAGACTTGAGGGAAATCCTCGCCTTTTCCCCTCCACCCGCTCCGGTCAGAATCGCATCGCTTACCCTTCCAATAACGAGTGCCGTCATAATTTGGAAGGAACTCAAGTAATGGGGTGAACATGGAATACGTACATCTCGCACCTCTGAAGGACTCCTTATTCGAAGATGGTTTTCTGCAGTTGTACGCACCACTGTTGCACCAAAATGTCCCACCTTGTTGGAGTAGTGCCAGATTTTCAAGAACAGAAAAACTTCAAAGAGGACCGAGCTTGGATTGAAACCCCCGAGCTCTGTACTTTGGGATGTGAAATAAACAAACCAACTGCCTTGAGTACTTTTGAATTGACAAACGAGTTCCAGGCAAGTTTATAGATGCGCCGAGAATGCAATGCAGAGAAAACATGTGGCACGTGGAAGAATCGATTCAGAAAAAAAGGCGAACGAACGTCTAGAGCGGCAGCACGGGACTCGCGCTCTGAAACAACAAATGTCGGCCACGGGAAAGTCACGGTGGTATAAGAGCTGTGAGGAATGCACTAGTAATGACTCATCGTGAATTCAGTCACAGGAATGCACTCTCATGAAAATTATAGTTGTAAGATCTAGATTTCTCGGGATCCATGTTTTGACGTCAACAAACAAATATTATCCTCAAGGCCACTCGTAGAGATGCGCGGCCGAATACCCTTTACATTGAGCGAGGTGGTCAGTAGCAGGGAGTTATTTAGTTGTGCCAGTGCGGATACAAGAGTCAAATCCCACATGCTCCCTCCCAAGCAACATGTCAGCGTTGAAATGAGTGTGTCTGTATGAGGGCTAAAGAGAAGAAACCGCTTCTGTTTCATAACACTTTCAATCATTGTCTTTTTTCTGATTTAAACTTTCCTCCGGAAGGTTAAGTGTATAACAGATAATTATGAGGAAACACTGAATAGTACGCCGGCTGTCCTGCGAGCCATTGTACAGGCTGCATCGCGCTCAATAAGCCACCACGATTCTCAATGGAAGTAGACTGCAGGTGCATACCAAAAAGGAGTGATCGAAGACGAAAGCTTTATCCTCTTTACCTTTCAACTTAGCGATTCCTGACGAGGTGTACATACCTCGGGAGATCTCGTATGCAAAGCGGCCAGCGTTGCTAGTTAGTTGACTCGACAGGGCACATTGGGTTCAAGTCGATTGGGTCATAGTACCCTGCACCGCACATCTTTTACCTGACGGCCTTATCTAAAAAAAGATTCAAAAACATAAAGCTTGCTCTGTTTTTATTTAATTTCTACACTGAAAGGATGCACTCAGTAGTTGAGAATGTTAAATAACGGACAAGGTCTAACAATGATTTCCAAAGCTTGGAACAGCAGTAACTGCCGACCCAATAGTTAAAATTATCCATTATCGAATTTCTTGAGAAATAGCCGTGACATGAACTGCGTACGACCAGTCAGCTAAGTAGGAATGCTTATTAGCCGTTTGGGATCCTCAATACATCATAGTTCGTGCACAATACGGTAATCCCGATTTCATAAAGGGTCCTCAAAGAATGAAAGGTCGAGATTTGAACCAGAGCTCTACCAGGGTGGAAAATAGTACATGGCACCAAAAAAATTTCTCTTCATTTCATACTTCGATGGTACACAGGTGGAGATGTTCGTCGTCTTTTTTAATCGCCAAAGTGCCTTACACAGTTTTTGCATCGACCTCACGGCAGAAATATTACTTTGTCTTAAATTCAGCCACAATTTTGCGAACCTTGCGAAAAAACGAAGACGGTAAACTTTACGAAAGAGTGACGGTATAGTACATGTAATCAGGAAGCTTTTTGCCCAACTCATAAATCTCAAGCAACAGGCAGCGCAAAGAACTACCGCTCTGCAATGACATCTTCCGGCTGTCAAAACAGCTGCAGATAATATGCTTTTCCGATCACAGTACATTTTCAAGAGTCACCGTCGCGGGCCTTGTCCGCACAGTAGATTCTTCCCACAATTGAGTGGTAGAGATCCAAGTGTTTCGGTCTAGCCTGTTGGACATACAGTAGCACTCCCACTTTAAGCAGCGTATCAGCATTTGTAGCGCTACAACTGTAAGCGCACAGCACATTCGCGCTCGATCCGTCGCGCTACAGCCGTCGCGCTGACGATCGTCGCGCCTACAGCTGTATCCAGCTTCCTTTATATTTATATTATAGGCGAGGAGAACAAATGAAGGGAGAGAACTGCGATCCTCCTCGTATGGAATGAAAACAATTTCGCAATCGGGATCAACACGAGGCACCAATGCAAGACATCGAGCAAAGAAATCAAACATCAGTAGCAACCCTAAAACCAAATAGAGTCGGAAACGAAAATAAAACCAATTATCATAGTGCTCTGTATCAAAAACTATATAAAAATGTGATAAAAAATGTGGTAAAGTAAAAAAAAAACAGGAGCTCAGCATCAGATAAATATGGCAAACAAAGAGAAGATGGTTAAATTCAGAAAGAAAAAATATAAAAGGAAGCTGGATACAGCTGTAGCGCGACAGCTGTAGCGCGACGATCGTAGCCTACATATTGGTAGCGCCTACAAGTAGCTGAACGCTGCCTTAAATCAATCGGATCGCAGTGCGAATGACGCGGACGCAACACTGCCTCAACGCCGCCTGTACAGTCCTCATCATTGCGGATCGGTGGGGCATGTCAGCCAGTATGAGTGTGCCACTGTTGAAGCCTGTTCTCAGCCTTCTTGTTGAAACGCGTATGCGACAAAAAGTGGTAGAAAACGGAGTAATACGAAGGATATAATACAGTAAAAATGTCACTTGCCCGCTTCAACAACTGGTGCAGAACGACTTTGGCACCGCGCCAAACGCAGCCGCACTGACACGCCCCACCGGTCCGCAATGATGAGGACTGTACCTTCTGTCAGCACCCCATTGCCGCTGCCTGGCACTCACTGCCACTGAGAAAAGGAACAGAACTTTTTCGAGGCTAATCCTTCAAGATTGTAGTTCATACCGGTTCTGACAACACCACAGCAGGTTTCAGGAAGCCTTTGCTGCCTATCCGGTTTGATGCGGTTGAATGTCAGGGACGGCAATAAGAGGAACTGGAGCATTGCTGCCTCATATCTGAAGAAATTACCTATGGATGCACTAGAATGGCAGAGGTACGCTCATTCCTCGTGTTGGCTCAGACTTCTAAGAACTACTTTGGACTAATGATGGTAAGCTCCTCAACAGGAAACTGTATGGGGACCTGATCCATATAAAGTGTCTACCAGCAACAGGTGGTGCAGAATAAGGGTGTATTATGGGAGCGGTATCCCTTCGAGACACTTCTTATGTCCTTGACTATCCTGACTTGAGATGCGGTACGGACGAGGAGTGTACGCCAAAATTCCTCGGTGAGGGTGGGCTTCGTATTTTTGGCTGCAGGAGAAGGGCAAAGTATACTCGAGATCCCTGAGATCGGGTAGGCGGGGCTGCATTCTTCAACTTAACCTGGAGGTGTCTACGCTTCTGGTGGAATATTTCCATCTTGACACAACTGTTGTCGTGTCTCTGTCCAACATAGAACAAGATGACAGTTGTCTTAGATTGGAATATTCCACGAGTAACCAGTTCTGTGCCATGTTCAAATGCCACGCCTACTCTGGCTCAGGGATAAGGAGTGTACGACTATTGTTCTCTGCGGACGGTTAGGCATGTCAGCCAGTATGAGGTGTATCACCCTATCAAACTTCTCCGCCTCTTGTTGAAGCGGGCATGCGACAAAAAGTGTAGGAAGGTAGTAAATACGAAGATATGATACAGTGCTGTCACTGCCCGCTTTCAACAAGTGCGGCAGAATGACTTAATGACACGCCCGCGCCCCAAAACGCAGCCGCACTGACACGCTCAACCGCCCGCAGCGAACTACACTATACGAGAGTAGTATTGAGCAAGAGCTCAGCTCGTCACGACGGCGTTTGGAGTGGCTCTCTCCTCTTCAGTCGAGTCACTTTCAAAGCGATATGGGAAACTTACATACAGTCTCACATGTCAAATGCTGGCTGGCGCGGTGCCGGGTGTTTTCACATGTTGTAGCAGGTAACGAAAACGACTGCAATTATGGCTTTGAACGGTAAGGGGGAGTGCATCTCAAATAAATGACGGGTACATGACGTTTAGAGAGCATAAAAAGTGCTGACTGGTGAGTACTTGGCATGTGATGCAATAAAAAACGTAACCTGCACTGTCACAGGGTCTTTGAAAACTTGGTAAGGTTGCGAAAACAGGACTATAAATCTCGCTGCACTTACATAGTCCATGAGAACGCAGCTGACAGTATGTTCTCTGAATAAATCAGTGACAATATTAGCCAACCATAAATTTTTCTTTGTAATGCGATTGCCCTCGGTTGAAGCTGCAGTGCCTTTTGAACGAGGGTATGCAGTCAGAAGCACGCCATGGTAATGAGAGAAGTTGGTCGTTCACCATGACGAGAACTGCCTTCAGTAAGACCACGATACAGCATCGTTGCGCGAAATCCGAGGGAGTCTATTTGGCCATCGGGTAGGGAAACGTCGACAGAAACTTCTCCCTATTTACTGGTCTATCCCGTAAAACCCACGCTATAGCTTTCGTTTAGTTCTTCGCAGCGCCCAAAGGAGCCTCAGAAAAAAGGTGGAGGAACGTGTCAATGAGGACTTCTGAATGCCACGGCAGAAGATGCAGTGGATCGGAACAGGCAGCATCCTCTAGCAAGAACAGTTTGCGCTGCGCTAAAAGTATTACTATAGATAACAGACCGAAGGTGTCCACCACATCCCCTTCCTCAATTGTGGGAAAGTTGGATTGGGTGACAGCGCAGGTAGGTTTCTGAGCGAGGGTCATACCATAGGAATGAAACGGAGAGGGGTCCTTCCAATACAACCGTTTCAACCACCCCGATGCTGTGCCGCGGAAATGGCCCTTCCAGCCCAGCGGTCCCGGTTTCCTAACCTACCTCCCAACCCCCGTGACAACAAGAATCTCTCTTTTTTCCGGAGTTCTTACGCCCTTCAAGTTAGCGTGACCCCTTTGCCCCATTAAAAGTTCACAAATCAGAACTTACTATAAACGATAACCACTCGCCTAAAGAACCAGGAAAAGGAGCTAGGTAAGGTATAGGGAATTCGTGGCTCTTCCTTGTTTCCCCTCTACTCTTTTCATAAACAACTTACGTAAGTTTTCGGTGCGTCCGTCCTCTCGTCCCCAAAATGCACTAGGGAGTGATAAGGGACGTGGTATGAACAAATGACCACCAAACAAGGATCGATCATGTGATTCCAATCAAACATATTATGATTGTGATAACAATTGTTTCACCAAATAAGACCCCTATTCAGAGCACTCGCAGCTACATAAGTCACGTGATACCTTGTAACCGGCAGGGTGCACAGACACTCCCTGCCGTGTAGATGGGAAAGTCCCTCATCCGTGCTTACTTACGCATCTTCATGTGAATATGAGGTAGGATGTTTTTGTGGGATATTACCATTTGATACAACGTCTACTGCTTTACCAAGTGCCAGTAACGATTGCCCTAAGACTTCGATTTCCCACAAAAGCGCAGTTGCTTTCACCTTCACGTGGAATTCGCTGCCACGCCCATCTTATCTCAAAGATATGGAGTGCACATAAACTCAACCATGTGATGTTATTTTATAAGTAATGAATGAGAACACTGCTTCCAGCGGGTTCTAGTGTAAATAAATAGAAGAACAGATAAAGTATTTGAAACCCCCTTCTAAAGAGACCTTATTCGCCTCAGTTGTGCCACCATGTCGGCTACAGGGTGCATGCAAGCAGCGCGAGCGACCCTACTAATATCAAGTAAAG
>MU945435.1:0-14879 GCA_036418165.1 Cooperia oncophora | reverse complement strand
CCGGACATCTAGTTCTAAGAGGAGAGATATGGCGATGTGTTGTGACAACTGAAACACAGGCGCTGTACCAGCAGGATGGCATATTTCGGTCCAGGGTACCTCACTCCACCCCCTCCCTGCCATGTAGTGACGACGAAACACGTTGCACCATTGTCAGAGATAACATGCCGTCCGCCTCTTAATAAGTAACGACTGGTCATCAGCGCCAAAGATCGTCCAGTCAGAAGGTGATGACCATCTCGAGTGATTGCTGGATTTGTTAGATTTAGCAGCTTTCGGGGATATTTTTTGGTTTTACATAGTTCTCCGTTTGTGTGCTTAGCAGCCTATGTTCGACTCCTTTCTTCGGAATCTCTGTGAAGTATCCTCAAGAGCGTCCGCAGCGTTGCACTGGGCTTTTCTGCATCCACACTCTCTTCTCGAAACGAGAAAACCCAGGCATATAATTCTAGAGAGAAGAACAGAAATTTGCAGATGTAGTGTAATGAGTGAAACACAGGCGCTATACCAGTAGGAGGGGACATTCTAGAGCCCCGCAGTTACAACTACACAAGAGTGCTGTTTGCCTGACCACGGGGCCTTTTCTCCAGATTGAGAGGATTTTCAAGTCCTCATCCACCAGTCATAATTTTTTACTGTGCCAAAATGAGAAGATGGTAAAGTGGCAGATAGCTATTTACCACGCGCACGGTTCAAGGGTCAAACCCCGGATCCGACCCAGGCCAACCAAGTCTTCTACGGGTGGTAAACTGGCACCAGGCTCGCCTTGAAGAATAAGAACGCCGACTTCTACGCCCACGGAATCCCGCAAATCATTGTGTAGGCCTCATCCATTCAATAAGCCACTACAATTGTAGTATGTGTGCTGCACAAAGTGGAACTAATCAACGGCGAACAATTTATCCTTTTATCCCTTATTGATTCCAGAATTCTGCGTCTTACTGTTCATCCCGGCAAAAGGTGTGGGTGTATCCCCCTCCACATTAGAGTCATCTTGCACCTTTGGGGTCATTTTATAGATTTTCGGCCTGAGATAACACAAGTTTCTGTGCAAGAGGCGCTGCAGTACTCTTCGGAGTTCAGAAACCACCTACTTGTCGGGCAAGTCCTCTGCCCTTTTCGGGTTAGTTGATTGGTAACAGAATTGTCAGAAAGAGCAAAAGATTCAAACATCGGTTGTCCTTCATGTGCAGTTGGGCAGGCTAGACAAAGAATGGAAAAACCATAGGCTAGATAAAAAATGGGAAAAATCATTCAGCGTGATCGATCGCTTTTGGAAAGGGGCTCCGCGCTCTCCTTCCGTTCAAAATCGTAGAGGCTTTTTGGATGGGAGTTGGACTATAGAGTAACTTGCAAGGCTGGCAGGTCCGCAATTTACTATCCTTCACAACCAGGCGAGTCTGATACCCTTAAACGCACTTCCCGAACTGCACAACATAGGTAGCAGGGTTCAAAAACAGGAGTGCATTGCGCTAGTTGACTTAGTAGTGAAGAGAAAAAAGTATGAAAACCGTCCTCAATATGACCCTCCTCCTTGCACTTGATCATGATCATCGGACGAGAGTAGGATGGTCAAGATCAACAGTGATATGCAGAAGGTGACGATACACTGCAAAGCGCGGAGAGAGACCAGAAAATGACGGGCGAGAGAGCACAACGGCATTAGTACGACGACACGGGCAAGGTAGGCCGGCATGGGCCTCCTTGGGCCTAAAATCGAAGTTTACTGTGCTTTGCGTGCCATTTTGCAAGTTTTGAATGCAGTGCAACCTCTACAATCGCCTACCGGATCATCTGACACATTCAAGAGGTTATAGCCTCAGTTAATTGCGCCTTCAAACTCTACTGGGATGCTAGCCTTCATTTGGTCTGGGTGGGAGCGGGGCGAGGGGAAGAGAGCCTCGTGTATCAAACTCCAGAACATGTTTAAGAGCTGTAAACGACTTCATTTGCCCCAGCGACACTTCCGTTTGACTCGAGTATGCTTGCCATTCAGTTTTGAACAAGCATGAAACAAGACTGTTTACTGGAAGCAGAAACGGCGACATTTATTTGCAACTTCGAGCCTTACCAGGTCAATTGTGCCAATAAAGCCAATGTTGACTCGTGATACAACACATTGACTACTTTGCTAATTAGGATCAATTTTGGTAATGACATGGATAAAAGGATTCTGAGAAATAAGGGTGGCCATAACCTCCTGTCTGAATGCTGCGGACTCAAAGACACACTTCATGTATGGCAGAGTCCACCCCCAACAAGCAGGGGGTAGGTTGGATCTACCGGGCATAGCGAAGCATGCCTTTTTTACGGCCTAAAAAACTGGGTAGCAGTCTACAAACTCATCGTCATAGTAAGGCCTATTGAGCATACAGTACGCCGCACGTGCATAGTGATTTGTGTTAGCTGCTCTCTTCGATAGGCACTTAGTGGAGTCTCTTCATTTTATATTCGTACGATTCCTCAGGAATCTATGGTAGGGTCTTCGTGTCCCGTCATTCATCATATTATACCTCAAACAAAAGGAAATAATGACTGCTTAGGATCACAGGTGTAGAGGTGAATACGGATTGAGTTGAAATAATCCGACGGAGGCACAGAACTTTCAAAGGTCCTAGGACGAGCTGAATACGACCCGCTCAGGGAGTTTTCTGCGTCCTTTAGGACCGCTCCCTTCTTCATTCTGGCCTACACTAATAGCCGAACGTCCCACAAAAACTTGCCACTTGTTCACTAAGGTACATGAGCATCTGGCTGCACAGCTGTGGAATGCTTTGCACACAGTCGAACATCGCATAATTTTGCCAACCAGAACGACACCGAATCAGTGCTTGCGCTGCCTGATGGCTAGAGCGTGCCTAGGGGGATGCCTGTGTTCATCGCGGCACCAAGAGCTCTTCCACCAATTGTTAGAAAGCTTGGCAAATAGTTTTGCGAATAATTTGTCGTGGAAAACGGGTTGCGCTATCCAAACCCAGCCCTCTGGACACTTCCCATGGCCTACAAACAGCTACATCCGAAACGGGCATTTGGGAAAGTTTTTCTTCAACACGCATCACGCATTATTTTGCGTTGCCGCAGACAGGGAGAGGTAATTTCGCTGCCCCTCGGAATGTGAGGGTCGTATTTGCCAAAGGTGAATAATGAACCACGAGCTACCGGACTCAACTTGCAGAATGTTCGATGCTCTTTGGAAGATGATGTCGGTGTGGGATGGCGCATTCGCATGAAGGTGCAGTAGCTCTGTTGGTGCAGTTCTGTTTCGATACACATAAAAAGGTCACGGTAACCCTGCCGATGCTATACCAAATATGCGAAATTTCCGACTCGTAGCAGGAGATTCTTATCTGGCAGCGTTGCGACGCTGAACTTTTAGAAAGCATAAATGCCACCATCGAATTTTTTGCTAATATTAAGCTGCGAAGGTGTTGTACTTTCAGAAAGAAGAGACCATTTATTTTCCGATGCTATGCCAGCAGCGTTCGCTTGGCGTGTTGCCAACGGAGCAGGTGGGTGTGGGAAATTAGGGAGTGGGTGTTCCTGTTGTTGACAGAGAAATGAATAAGGAATGCGTGAGGAAAAAAAAAAAAATGTGCGGAATTGAAAACTGTGTCTAATAGGACGAAACCAGCAGGCATTCATGACATGCTCTTGTCTGGAGCAAGATAACGTCCATAAGACCTGCAATTGGTAATAATACAAAGTATACTACTAATATTCAAGTTAATTAAAAGGTGATCCGAAATACCCAACTCGTGGAAAAAAATGCAACTTCAAGGGTGAGGAATAGAGCTGAAGAAGGGAAAGAACTCGTCTTTCATGAAAATGTGTGGTAAGGAGGAATCCGTGAAAAGAACTGGCTAGGTTGTGTTTCTCGACTCCAATATTACTGCAGAGCGAGATGCTTGTAATTACCGGCAGTGAATGCAGTGGTGTTATACTCCGCGAAATAATTGCTGTCTCGTCATAGGCGCAGTTCTGGGCAGGCTCAATAAACACAAGAGCTCTGCCCTAATCAGACATGATTTTTTCACACGATTGCAGTAAATTGCCAGTAAAAAGTGATTTCAATTGTCACAGGGCAGAGAGGTCGTAATGACCGATAGTCATCAAACTAGCAGGTATGAGATGACGAAGTGTGCCACTAATAACTGTGTGCTACTTGTGACCATTGCTACAATAATTCCTTGCCCTTAAAAAGTAACGGAGTAGCTGTGGCACCATTCAGCCTACCGGATCTGTCTTGCCACGCTCAAAGAACAGGAAACTCTGATTACATCCGCTCAAATTATATATACTGGGAGAGGGAGGCAAAAAACATTTGATTAATAGAGAAGGCTATCACAACTTATTCCGCAGGAATTGGCGTGGGAAGCAACCACGTTGTACTTACACTGAATCCTGTGTTATTGTTAGTCCTGTTGAATATTCAATTCTCTTCAAACCGATTTATGCGAGAGCCCAGGCATTTGATGGAGAACTTCACAATGAAGGTCAAGTCAAAGGATGAAATACTGAGAAATAAAGTCTTGCAGTTGATCCATCCCCTTGCGGCACGCATTCCATTTCCATTCCAAGCCACTGTGGCCTATTTAATTTCGATGTGACCTATAAAATGACTTGCCAGGGCCATATCTTGTACAAGATCACCGTCCCTGTAGGATAGAAGGCGTAGTTCCTCGGCGGGAGTCGACCCGGAGTTTGAGCCCAGGGCCGCGCGGGTAGTAAGCGCGCTACTTGTCCCAACACCACTCCCCGCCTCAAGGTGAGATTAGAAAAAAGAAATCGTAAACCATAATGATTTTGCCTAGAAAGCTGTACAACTGGTGTTCCCCCAGCTTCCACGAACCTGCTCTTCAAGGAAAATGTCGGCTTAGTCCACTTCGATTTCAGTGAGCTTTTGATAAGTTGTCACATAAAGTCTTGGTACACAAGCTGACCTCCTACGAATTCCATCCTTTGGTGGTTAATTCATTCAGGATTTTCTTGATAGTAAAACATTTCAAGTTCACGTTGGAGACACACTGTCATCCGTACGGGGTGCAGTGGTGTTCCACAAAGGAGCGTAATTTAACATAATCTGTTCAACATTTTACTGCAGACCTTCCTACAGACCTTCCTATGAAGGTCATGGTCTTGGCGTTTCTTGTAATATATATGCTGATGACATCAAACTATTTAGGACTGTTTCCGTTAATGTTCTGACTTCTCTGTGAAGGGTGATTGGATGAGAGGAGTGATAATGATTTGTGAATGCATAAAAGGGTTGTTCTGGTCTAATAAATCATTCCTCTCCCAGTGTGTCGTCTCATCGCAACTCTCTCTCTACAGCTTATACTTACTGGTTTACACTCTTGTGACCCCGTTTATTATGTAAAGTACGAAAAAAACAGGCTTCAATCCGTGAACCGGCTCTATATCTCTCGTTTGTGGTCCCATTTATGACTACAAATTAGTTTCAGTGAGCATTGCAAATTGCTGGTGCGAAAGGATCTAGAAGAACTTATAATTTATTCGAAGCTCTTCGAACTAGAGACTCTAGCATTTCAGTTCGCTCGTATAAGCTATATGCAACCAGTACTCTTTGGATAGGAGCTGGAAACAGTAGTGGTCACTCTAAAGTGTACATATCAAGTTCACTCCGTTAATTAACCAATTAGAAGTTCCAAGCGACTAGTTCAACCTTGAAAATCTCTTTGAATTCACATAAGAACGCGGCATGGCTTGTATATAACCCCAAACCCTTGGAGAAGAGGGTGGCTCTGACTCACAATGCCTTCCTGACTGGGGGATTTTCGTGAAATATGTTTGGGGCAGGTATTTTCCGTGTTACCATTTAACACAAGAAGAGCATAGATTGGACTAAAGACTGCTTTCGCGGAAACTCACGAAAAATCGAAGCTTCTCAGTAACAGAATCTGTTTCAAGCTTTATCAAACTTTTAGAGCACATTTCTCCGCTTAGATGTGTGACCTATATTTTTATCATTATGACTAATTTACAGTCTTTATCCTCATTAGGGGCCCACAGTTCTTCTGGTTTCACTCACACGTCTTTTGACATGTCCAAGATATAAACATACACAGGGGGGGGGGCAATAAAATAGACACTTCGACCGAGTTACATATCAGCAAAGTTTTTGCAGCCCAGACAGAGGACTGGATTGCGAGTACCAGGCGAAAGAATGCCCAAAATGTTCTCGCTAAGCAGAGAGCGGCGCCTCTGCCATCATCCTTCATATGTGATCAAAAAAATTTATTTTTGAAAGCCAATCTCCCAGTCGCAGGCCTGACGTGAGAAGGACCTTTCGAACTCAATGTCACCTTCTTCCAACACAGCCTGCGAACTTCTAGTTATGGAGTTCAACCCATGGATAGCTACCTGATCGTGCTCGTCTGAAAGACCACAACATCGAGCAGCTCCGACAAAGGTCGCTACGGTCTAGACATTCATTTTTCTTTTTTCCACCAAACAGTCGCCAAAGCGGGCGGTGCGATGGCATGGACCGGACTCACCTGCGAATGGGAAGAACCGGGTACTTCTTCTTAATGCACCCTGGAGTGAAAGTGCCAGGCTGACGGCCACAACGAGCACATCGGACGAAAGAATATCCTCCCCACGTCGTTCGTCGCTAACTTCCTTGGAAACTTTGTTACTTGCTACAGAGTTGGGTTAAGACCACTCACACTCTCGAGCGGTTGAAAAAACTTTCGCCTACTTGGAATGGAAGGTGTGGAGTCTCCTAAAAGAAAGGAAGGAATACCTACGCGTGTCACCTGACCTAAGGGCCCCATCAATTACACTTGCTTGGCGGGGTTCACATAGGGTGTCTACAGTGACGGAGAAATCAACAGATACTCGCTTGCAACTCCAGGCACCGAACCGTGTTTGCGGCCAGAATCTTCTCGATGACTCGGTCCGGAACGCTGGGCGGCAGTATCATGATTGATTTGAATATGCAATCTTCAATAGCCGGTGGAAGATACCGATCTATGCCATATAAAGTTTAACTTATACGTCCTGAAACTCACCAGGAAGGAAATGCGTCCCTTTTTTATTGGCCCCCTGTATATAGTTCGAACTTTGTGGTACTACGTAATCGTGCTTTTATATGCCTATCTCCTCTTTTCTCCGAAATTTCAATCGCGAGAACGTCCGAGTATCTTCTAACATTTTTACCCGTTTCGGGTATGGAATAACGAGCCTGCACCTGAATTTCAGTCCTTTTTGTCCATAACTCAATCACATTCCTATGAGTAATCCAATAAATATAAAATGAATCAATTCTGAAAGGCACTAATATTTTCTCAGCATTTGTCATCATTGTATCAAAGAAATAAACAGGAGCGAGGGCTTAATTTTGTAAAGCGAATTTAAACGCTATCGAAATGTATGCCCCAGCAATATGTCCACCCTGGGCCGGTAACACCGCGAGAAACGGTCCCTATTTGCCCTATATTCATAATGAGCTGTTTCAAAAATGTAGAAACAGACGTTAGGTACTGGAGGGCCATTTGCACTTTTACTTCCCATCGACTTCTCGACCCATCTAGACAGCCTTTTCTCGAGTTGACAGGTTTTACCATGTGGCTTGACGAGCTTGCTCCAGCTTCACAAGAGTTCACAGGTTTCACCAGAGTGAGACTTGTAAACCAGAACTAGTGAAGCAACGAAAGTGCAAAATGCTCCCCCCCCCCGCCGAACTGCACTGAGGTTGGAGGGAAATATTCTCGCGATAAGGAAACCCTGAGCTATTCTGAGTTCCCGCTAAGTTACGTGCCATTCTCCGAAGGGAATAAATAATCAGCTTTCAGAAAACTTTCACAAAGAAGCACGGTTAGGCACTCTGCGGAACACCGGCGGTGCAGCATAGCCTTCAGCCTTATCTTGTTGTTAATCGACAATGGCCGATTGCGTAGGTAAAAATTAACGCGCTCTTCATAACCCTCTTCTTTAGGAGTATACCCAGGGAAGCAAAGCTGTCGAAGCTCCAGGGACACGGTCTGCGCAAAGGCTAGGGTGGATGATGACGAACAGCGAAGTGCCTGGGTGCATTCCACTTTTGCGACACGACTCTACTCGCTTGGGTGGCGTTCCACCTGGACGGCACCGTTGTTTGAACCCATCAACGGCTCTATTTGGTTGCAGAAGGAAGAGGTCGTTTCTGACTGGTGACAATTTTTCTGGACGCTGGGTGTTCCCGTTTTTCTTGCGCGCCGTATATCACTATCCTCCCCTGCTCGACTGCAAGTTATTTTTTCAAAAATTGGTTAGAGAGTGGGTAGGTTGCGAATGGGACTGTACGTTCTGAGCGAATTCAGGTGGAAAATCGCAATGATGTCATCATTTCACCCATTCCGATGCTGTGCGCCGATAAAGTGCCTGATCCTGACGCATGGTGAACCCTACACCCACTAAGGTGGTTCCCGTCATTTGCTGGGAACTTTTCTAGGGACAAGCCACCTTTCCTGAAGAAATCTTGCAAAATGATGTGTAATTTCGATGGACGGCGTTACTAATGCATAACAACGCGAAGCCTTAAACGGTGAAGTCGATGTGTCTCCAACTTCCATCTTTGAACGTCGGTGTTTTTCTTCCCCTTACACAGAGAACGAACAACTTGCCCTCAGGTTACCATCTTATCCACGGCTTAGCGAGTTTGCTTGAAAAATGTGGTTTGAACATGCTCGATGATCTGATGGTAAGGGACATCAAATTACAAGTTCATGAAGACAGAGCTCGCGCCCTATTTTTTGTAATTTATTGTACGCGGCCAGGATTATTATAAAGCTTTATAATCCATAATATCTGCATTCATAGAGATAATGTAAAGCATAATATAATGTAATCTAAACTTCATAGATTATTATATAAGTGTATTATGCATCACACTATATACATCACATTATAGCTGATCTGTACCTATAATGTATATAATCTAATGTACAATGTAATGTGATTTGAGCTTCATGAAACTACTGGTCGTGCTGATTACAAATAAGATTGCTTTGGACCATTTACGGTTCTTAAAGACAATTCTCGCGATCAAGTGTCACGGGTAGTGGGCGCTCTATCATGAACCAGTAGCCCATAAGTAATCCCCAGTAGAGTAAGAAGGAGAAAAACCTTGGGAACACTCTGAACAGAGACCCCCTTAGCAGTGGGCGCCTTGGACGAGTTTGTCGGACGTCGGCAAGCCCAATCAGCAGGATTCGACGTGCAACCATTCCCGGCAAGCATAGGAAATCGCCCTACGACGCTCCAGGCAACGCTATGTACACACGCAATTCCGCTTGTAAGCCGTTGTCTTGCAGAGTTACAGTACGCGGTTGCACCGGTTGCAAAACTCGCGCGTCTCTAGCTTCGTTATCTCGCCATTTCGAGTGACGAAAGTGGTATATTCTCTGCGAGTGCGGACGATGCCAAATGCACGGAGCTATTTCGCTGATCACTTGTTCGCTGGAAGTGTCTTTAACAGCACCGATGTGGTCCAAACGTCGGGCCACAAAAGGTGGCTCCATCACAATAAACCTTGTAAGCATAACTAATGGCTACATGCTTAGGTCTCAAGAAGACCGTTTTGCAATTGAAGCCTTTAACCGGATTTACTTGAATTCTACACAACCGAAGAAGTAGTTGTTGCTTCAATAAACTAAGGCTACAATTGGAAACCGTTCGTCAGTAAATATCCTCAAAATAATTACGTTTTCTTTTAAGACAGGGCTCAAGGCAATCAGGTCCAAACGTAGAAGAATATCTCATCACAACGTCAAGAAAACTGGTGATGGAGAGCTCTGAATAAAAGACACATTATCCAAACAGACAGCAGAAAAGCTTAGTCTGAGAAAGCAGGAGAAGCATTTTAGTTGTTCCAATGGTCATTGGGAGAGGAAATGGCCAGGCAAGCATGCTTAGTCTTATACACTTCATCCACTGAATAAGCGGCCTCTTTTGATGCCTATTCAAGTTTCACATCACAATCTCACAATGACTGGGGAGCCCGACTGACTTGTATTGTCCCGAATGCACAGCCTTGTTCCTGGTAGCACATACAGTCGCGCTCAAAAGTATTTGGCCAAGCGGTTTTCCGTCCATGACTTTTTCTCTCCCAATTAATTCCTCCCAAATTTCAGCATGTTGTACCTATAATAGTTACCAATGGACCAGAATTGCTTGCCTTCAGTTATGGTGCACGGGCTGCTATTTTTTTTTTGTGCAGCGACTAGCTTCAGTGCCAACGAGGCTCATAATGTTTACATTTTCGTAGTTCGAGGAGTACTACGACGTTGCTTTTGGATGTCAAAGCAAAAATCTGCTCATCTCAGTGATTTGGAAAAAGACAGTAACACCTCGGACAGTAAGAAAAATTGCCATGAACATGAAAAATGATGAAATGAAATAGGCCTTATCGAGTAGTCTGAAAGTTTCTCAACGCACATGCCAGTGTTTTATTTAAGACCGTAGTCGATGTTCCGAAGACCGTTAGATCTTATCGGACATTCGCTAGTGCCAGTGCAACAAGCGCATCATCTACCGGTCACTTCGCAGCCAAGATCAATAGCACTAATGAGACCAATATTATTAATACGTTGACGACGAGCCATTTTTCCACATTGCACTTTTCGCCCCGCCTTTGGCCTTTCACATTTTCCTACACTGAAACTTGTAATTGAATGAATATATCATAAATGAATTTACTACGCAAAATCTATCGAGTAATGCAAGAGACGAGTATAGCAATCTCGAATCTCTGACACAGTTTAGCTCTTATTGCTCCAATCTTCCGAAATCAGGCCATTTTTCACCAAATTCTTCCTCTGGAAACAGAATTGACTGAAAATTTGTCCCCCGGGATGGTTTGATCGCCTAGAGAACAATATCTCATCCCTCGACTCGAAAATGTTCGTTTTCTTGCAATTTGATATTGAAAAGAACAGTGAAACAATCGACATTGGAGATCCTGAGTTGCTATGAATATATTGTGGCAGCTTTAGGCGACGCCGTTCCACAAGACAAAACTTCTGGTCGTCCACCATCTGACGAGCGTAGGCTCTCGTAACGCGTTGAGTGGATATGATATTTTTGTTAGGGGGTCGATCCATCGATAGGGACAAGTTTGCAGGAAATTTGGGTACCTATAGGACGTTTTAGCGCGGGCGCTAGGCAGTTTTGTGGCAAGCGATTGTGATAGTTCAGGGGTCAAGCTAACCCACGAGACAAGTGTTTTCAACGATTTGTGCACCTGAGATTATTTAGCCGCTGGGCATTTTCGCTGCGAAACGAAGTTGATTATTCCGTGTTCAGGCGTTCATACGCTAAGCCACGAAACAGGTTTTCGGTTCGCTATTTGGTGGACCCTAAGATATTTTTGGCGCCGCGCCTGTACGCCGGGCGCCGGGCCAGTCCCGAGGCGCCAAACCACTGTTGCCTGTTCCGCTTCGAATTTCAGCTACTCTATATGACACCTGAAAATTTGATGCTCCCACCTCTTTATTTTAGAGCAGTATGCGGATCGGACAACATTGTTCCGAACACCGTCGTCAACGTGCTAAGGCAGTCGGCCACCAATAAACCCCCAAGACGACTAGAATCAATACTCCTGGCAGGGTAGAATTCCGCGACCCTGCGCAGGCGCTGCATAGCGGATTCCCCGAGGAAGGTGCTCCTGTAAGGCGCCTATCAAAGCCACACAACATTACCTCGTCCGACGTCACAATAAACAGCCTCCACGCCCGCCCACAAATGGACGACCGTTCCTGACGCTCGTATTCATTCATTTGCTAAGCAAATTATGAAGCGAAGGGATTGGTATGAAGCGGCCGTGATGCTGCATGCATATGGGTACATTTGCAAGCGTCTCGGTAGCGGTGATTGGCAAGATGCCTACGGGGAACTCGTCCGAAATCGATTTCTCAAGTCACTGAGAACGGAGGCTTTTTCTTCGCAGATTTTGACCTTTCACTCCGTTCTTTTCGTACATTTCACCCCTCTAATAAGCGCCCTACTTAGCAGTTTAGGCGCTAAGTAAACATCGTGTTGCCAACTGCCTTTAATGGCCGCTGCCGGGAAGAACACTTTCAGATGGCTTAAGGTTGTCGGTAAGGTGCTACAAAGATTAAGCACACAGTCAAAGGTGAAGTTGCGAGGTTGTATACGCCGACCTTCAGTGGAACATCGAATTATCACAGAAACGCAGGAGTGGTCAGATCGCCGACCGAGCAGCTAACACACCTTGATAACATTAAATATGAGAACTACGAAAACGTCCCAATTAGTGAATTATAAGTTGTCCTCACCATTCGTTCAATAAGAGTAGCCTAGAGCGATTCTCTACTTTGACGCTTATGTGTCTTGAGACCTTGAATAGCGGTTTCTGATGATTTATACTTACCAGCTAACCATAGCCATAGTGCTCTTCCTACAGGCCATTTACTAGTAATGCCTTCTTCTGTTTTTCGGCTATATCAAACATCTTTAGGGTGGTGTCGGAGGGGCACAACGAAGCTACCCTGCTTCTTTCCCACCGAAAGTGATCGGTTAAAGGCAGCTTGGACGATGCACTTTTGTTTCCCTAGTTAGCTACAATGTAGTAGGGCGCTTGAAGATAGTGGAGATTATGGCGAGAAACGGGAGTGAAGGTCAAAAATCCTGCGAAGAAAACAGCCTCCGTATCTCCAGTGACTTGTTGAATCGAAATTTCGGACGAGTTTCCCGTAGGCATCTTGCCAATCACCGCTACCGAAGATACGGCTGCATATGTGTACCCATATATGCATGCAGCATCACGGCCGCTTCATACCAATCCCTTCGCTTCATAATTTGCTTAGCAAATGAATGAATACGAGCGTCAGGAACGGTCGTCCATTTGTGGGCGGGGCGGTGCGGTTTGGGGACGGTAAAGTTGTGGCTTAGGACCCTTTGGGCACCTGCCTCAGAGAAACCGCTATGCAGGCGCATGCTGGGTCGCGGAAGTTATCAAGGGATTTAATCGTGCTTAACTGCCTTTTAATGACTCGACTTAAAAAGAAAGCTAAGCGCAGTGGTTTGGAAAATACTACGAAAACGCAGCTCATTCCATGCTTCTTGGCACTGCCCTGATTTATTGCGGGGGTAACAAGTGCAAATAGGTGTATTCGCGATTGTGGGGGAATATCAGCATCAAAACTGGTTGGAATATGCCTTTTCAGATTGATTTTCTGAATTGACGCAGGAAACAAATTCTGGTTCTCTTCCAGTGTGGCCTCGCTTCGGGCGCTGTAGCTGTTGCAGGCAGTTTTTGTAAGAAGTACAGCTGGCATATCCACCCCACCCCTTCAAAGTTCAAAGTGATGATTTTTCATCCATTCTGTTGATTTTGGATATTCTTTCTTCACTGTGTTGCTCTATGTGACTAACCTCAAACAGTGGGCAAACGATAGGAACATACGTCTCAGCTCACAATGAACGCTCTTCAAATTTAACACTCTAATGTTAGTTGTTAGGTTATTCTACGACGTTTCATGACATCTCATGACTTTTCCCCTCCTAGGGACCTCTGAGGGCGAAGAAGTTCCACTCTTGGCGAATGCTTCACGAAGTGCTGAAACCTCTGTTTTCCGCAAATGAGTGGGTTCACCTACACTGGAGCTACATCCCCCGACAAGCTGGCGAACGAGGTCGATGTCGTTTTTCTGTTTGTCTTAGCCTCATCGTATCAATATCCGGCTCTTACACGCAAACTCTCGCGATCGCTTTGGGTCTCTCTTGACTCTAATCGTCCGTAAATTCATTTACATATTTCGAAATGGTTCACCGAACCCTCAACGTTGTTGCCTTTTCTCCCAGATGTTTGGCCTTATTAGGGTCTGTTCTTTAGGAGCCTATACAATACAAGTTAGCCTGCCCTACAGGAGTAGCACTGCGTCGAATTTCTCGCAAAGTGATATTTTTATGGTGAAGTGACGAGTTACAGAGTGACACTTCCCCTGTCATGAGTTATCTCGGTGTCTTCTCGCCAAATGAAATAGTGCTTGGATCAGCGAGAACTCAATTCGATCTTCAGCTGAACTTCAGTTATTTCCTGGCTCACTGTTCCGTTTACATGGCAGTTCCCCTTTTGATTATTTCTCTTGATCATGATTTGCTCAACGCGAGTTTGTCGGGCTCTTGAACGCTCAATTGGTGTCATACACTCTAATGCACCTTCGTTCTTATAATACTGCAAATGTTTATGGGTGAGTTATGAGACGACTAGAGGTGCAGGCACTACACACAAGGGCGTATACAACCCCTACCCCCTCCCCAAGAAGCTATGCAGTCCCGTAAGCATGAAGTCCACGTTTGCTTTCCGACTAGGTTTGAGACCCTTGCCAGAACTCAGAAACCTTCCGACAACTTACGGAGCGCGAAATGCGATGAAAAACGACAGCTATCAAAACGAATTGAGAATTGTTTACTAATTTGATTGGACCATTTTCTGAAGTGAAACGTCACTCCCTGCTATTCCATTCGCTAAGGGTATAGAGTTTCTGTTTGCACAGGGTGTTGATACTTGCGGTATCCTCTTGAAGAAGCGATTCAGGCTTACCGTTTTCTTACTTTACATCCGCTTCATTGCCAAAGTTTGACGAAGTCGGTCGAAAACATTCTGGCAAACATTGAAATGATCGACCCTGCCCCAGCTTCCATTTATCATTGTAGCGACCATTTCATGGAGGACATTTTATTCGGATTATTCGAGGGAGACCAGTCTGCTTTACTCTCTGAGCTCCAAGCTACGTCTTTCTACATTTTGCTGAACTTTCACCACAGTATCCACTTTTCAGTTGTTACCCTCTTTCCACTGAAGAGATTGAGAGCAGTGACTGCCGGGAGGGGTCTGTGTTAAAGACTCATGGTAC
>MU945418.1:0-10186 GCA_036418165.1 Cooperia oncophora | reverse complement strand
GTCCCGAAAACTGTGTGGAACGCAGCGGAGAATGAATGGTTTGCAATTCTTCAGAAAATCGTTCCGCAACTTTCGAGGGTAGATTTAGATTTAGCGACTCAAGACACGTCCAGATCTCATTGCAAATGGCAGAATCGATCTGTTGGAGTTTCCGTGTTACTTTACACTTCCCGCTCCAGAAGAGTTGTATAAGATAGCTTCCACAGCACTCGTAATGATCTAAAGGGCTCTACTCTTGTAGTGCCTGGATTCTGGCCTTTGATGATTTGATTGTGATAGTTCTAACGGTCGCTGCAATCTCTTTTTCGTCTAAGGAGTTTGGTACCAAAATTATACGAGAGTGTCGTTCTCTTATTCCCGGGTTTCGTTTTTATACTGAACGACGCTGTCGTACGTGAAGAAATGACTGTGAGCTGAGGATGAGGGTTTTTCTATGAGCCTGGAATAAAGGAGCTCAGGCGATAAATGAACTAGATTCTTTGGGCAAAAATGGCCTTTTCTACCATATTTTACTTTTCTCATGGAAGCCAGGCGAGTATCACTTTTTCAAGCGCTCAAAATAAAGTAAAGCTAAAGCCTTTGTAGTGGGTTCGCCTGCTTTGCATTACAACGTTCCAAGGTGCTAACCTGAAACGTGGAGTTTAGCTATTTTCCAGAACACTTTTATGGTTACCAAGCTTTTCCCTTCTGAATTGATGCCCGTCCATCCACGCTCACTATGGTATCATAGCAGCGGCTGTTCAACCGCGACGAGTGCTTCCATGTGCCATCAATCGAGTTGAATGAGATACTATGCATTTCTTGCAGTCAGCTTAAACATTTGCTTGTCTATTAGGTCTCCGCAGCATCGCACTTTTCGAGAGGAGAGCACGTTTAAATGTAGTTCATTTGATTTTATATGTTACGTTTATAACGATCACTTGTACAATCATAATTTGAAGATATTTCTGGGGAAGCTCGATGAATTCCGTTGGTATCCGTTTCGCACGTGCGTTCTGACGGAAACGCAAATTGATGCATCGTCGCTCTGTGCTCATCAGTAAGGGAAGGTAAACGCACCATGATAACTACTGTTTTACACCGCAGTCCGCGTTCCGAAAGTTATCACAAGAATGCTGAGTTATGGGCAAAAGTCCCCAGGCGGGAGTCGAACCCGCACCTCACGCTTTCCGGGCGAGTGCGCTATCCGTTACGCCACCAGGGCCGCTTTTACCCTCTCAGCTTAACGGCTTATGCCGTACCTTTTGCCCACAACTCAGCATTCTTTGTGGAGGATCAATATAGCGATAAATCTCATATCAAATGAAATCATAATCGTTTATAGCGGAGTGTAGGTACGAACAGGTCTAATAAAATGGATGAATGTTGTGACAGACTTGTGGTAGTATTTTGATAGTGTATGCGCGCATATGTATTCACTTCGAACCCTCAAAGGCACATGGCACGATAACTTGGTACTCGCTCTAAAATACCAGCGGGATGCTATATGGTGGGAAAATGGCGAAAAACGAAGTGAAACGGTCAATAGCCAGTGAACAGCGAAGAAAAGCCTTCGTTTAATGACCCAAAAAGCAATTGGGTGCTGCGGGCGTACGGGTTGTATGTTGCAGCTTGATAGGGCCTTATCAGGGCATCCTCCTTGCAAAAGGGGTTACGCAGCGCCTGCTCAGGGTCGCGGAATTCCGTCCTGCTGGCGTATTAATCCTACTCGTCTTAGGGATTTATCGTACCAACTGCCTATAAGATGCGGTAGGCGTGGCTACGTACTCCCTTTGAAAGCGGCGGCGACCGCGTCTTCGATGGGACATTTCCCTTTCACTCAATTGTGAACATGCCTTTGTTCAACACACGACGCGATGGCAGTTTTTCCATTTGGAAACGAAGCAGGTTCAAATGAAGCACGGACCTACGGCTACCGCGTTTGAGTCATTTGGATTGTCTATACAAGTGCACGAATGCGTAAAGCTGTGAGTTTTGTGACTGTTCCGCCGTTTTGAGCCTCTGCATTAGTATATTCCTTGAACTCCCATTATAATTAATCCCCAGATGGTTCTGATAACAAGCTTAATAATGAATAATTTGCTTCATTTTTTCATTTCCGTCCACGAATAGTCTCACTGAACTATTTTTGAAAGAAGAGATCAACTCAGCAGCTTAACAAAATGTGTAGGACGTGCGGGACCTTCATAGTGCTTTTTGAAATGTGCAGAAGTTTAATTCTTGGTCGATGCCCATGATGTATCATTTTCTATTACATTTTTGAAAATGCCTGCACATTTTCTATTATATTGGGTTGGCCCATAAGTAATGGCGTTTTTTCCCCACTCGAAATATCGCGCTGAAGAAGAAAAGTTTTGCCATTGAGTTTCATACCGTTTTGCAGAGAATTCCTTGCCCTACACGATAGTCTTCTTAGTTTTCTTCAAGTTTCTCTTTACACCATATTTGAGTTCTCAAACTGGAGCGTCAGGTCAACGAAATTGAGCATTTTCGACAACCACTCTCATGTCTTTGACCAGAACAAGACAGGACGACATTGCACCAAATGAAGCATTCCACAAAAAACTCATCTTGCACCGCGCTCAGAAGGAATACTCAGCAGCTGTGGAGGAAAGGTAGCTGTGTCACAGCTACCTTTCCTCCATCTCCGTAATGAGTAGTGTGCACATACCTGACATTCTTCTTTACCTTTAACCTCGATGTCGATCTCTTAGAGCAATTGGTATGATAATTTGGTACTCTAAAATGTTAGCAGGGGTGCTAAGTGGTGGGAAAATGGCGAAAAAGGGAAGTGAAACGAAACGGTCAAAAACATGTTTCAAAAAAAGTCCTATACGACTCAAGAAGCTATTTTGGACGTTCCCCGTCGGCATTCTGCCAATAACCGCTGCGGTAGATATGGTTGCATGTATGTACTCATAGATCCATGCAGCACCGCAGCCGCTTCATATTGTACTTCACAAGTGTTGCAGCTTGACAGGGCGTTGTAAGGGTACCTTCCATGGGAAAGTCGCCACGCAGCGCTTGCTCGGGGGACCCGAATTCAGTTCAGAGAGATGATAGTAGTCCACGAGACCAGCGCACATTGAAGAAGACACCACTATTACCAGTATTGTCCGCCACCGATTCACCTACTTCACAACAAGAAACACCAACTTCGAAGTCGTTCAGGACAACCCACGCAGGTAGACTACGCCGTTTTCAACGCTATCAAAATGATTCGGAGGTTAGCAGCAGGATCCAACAGCTCTTGGCAGGTTCGGCAGCTTCACACGTAGAGTCCTCAGCCTTGACAAAACGCACGCGTGCAACAGGGTGTTCTCTCATAGCTGGTCTTCTCCGCCATCATCGAGCTCCCAGAAAATCACGTCACCGGATATAACAGTTGGGTACTGTGCGATCGCAATTCACAGCGTACTGTGTGGCTCCTTCGAGAAGACCTGCCTACGTTAGACAAATTGATCATACACCCCAATGAGGCCTTCCTGTATTGTTCCTAAGATTTAGAGGGGATGCAGTGTCACGAGCTGCTCCCCAAGTGCTCACCGTCTTCGTGTCATTCACGCCACTAAGCTCGAGAAAAACGTGAGAGCTGTCCGAAAAAGGGGGCTAGATGAGCTTTCAGAGCACGTCCTTCATGACAACGCAATACCGCATGTTTCTAAGTAGTCAAAAAAGAGGGCAAGGCCTGGAACAGTACTCCGCCACCTCTAACCTCTGATTTACCTGCTCTAAGGGCCTTCTTGGGCGAGGAAAACTCTCCTCTCAGTTTTATGAATTAACTAAATTCGCGAGTCGCTGACTTTTCTAACTCCCACCTCCTCGATCTGCTCTGGGAAGGGCATTACTTCTTACAAACTAGTACTAATTTCCATTATCCAAGGACCCACGACAAAAATTACTAGTTGATCATGCTTCACCTTGTCTGAATGAACGAATAAATTGGACTACAAAATGCCCTTGAGTTTTTTTATCGGCGCTTTGCATTTGCGACTTTCTTGGAAGTGAAGTCCTCAGCAATGCACTTGCAGTGGATTCAAAATCCGATTAATACAAAAAGTCTATGTTTTCCGAGGCTTCTATTTGTCTGGGCCACGTAAAATTGAAAGGGATTGAGGAGTTACGCTTACAGATTAGTCAACGTCACGCGTATGAAAGCCGCCGCCCTAACAATAAGTCAGTGGGAAGCCGGCGTCTTTCGAGTTATGTTAGTTTTCTATTTGGAAAAAATTTGTGAAAACCAATTTGCCCCTGTTTCTTGATAGAAAGGGCGAAACTGTCAAAACTGAGCGGTTTTCCTTTCTGCCTTTTGACACCTTGCTCGAAAAAAATAGTCTTTATCGGTTGGTGACAGGACAGCCATAGTAATTGTGGTGCTAGAGTAGTTCCAATCATTTTCCGAGATGAATCCCCTTCATGCTGTCTTCATTGATCCCTTGCCATTGCTTTTGAATTAGCATTTTTTTCGGAAATCGTACGTTCTTCTGAAAAATGAAGCTGCTGTGCGGTGACTTCAATGATTCTTCTAAGCTTTCCAATTTTTCATCTTCTTTACAAACTTCGATGCTGCAAACTGTCCGATCAGGCTCCACTTGTTCTGCTTTTTTGGGGTTCCAGAGGGTGTTCCCAAACAGCGCAGCAGGTTAATCAGTTCCATCTGCCAGCTCCGTTTGGAAGAAGTAAAAGGCGAACAGTCTGGTACCCTTTTTCCTCTGACCATGTGACTGATTACTGGGCTCATCTTTCTGAATATTTGAGGGCTCTTTCTTTAGCCACTGAAATGCAAGTTAGAGATGGCGCAGGCCAGGGATCAAGCACCAAATCTGTCGCTGCTCTTGCCAACCAGACTTTATCTATCTGTAGATAAATTGCTAAGATAGCTTAGGGGATAAAAACATCGCCCTCTGCATCGGCTGAGCGTCGCAAGTCTGCAAAGGCCAAATTGTAGTCAAAATAATCCTACGATTTTGAATAAAGGTAGAATGCGTGGCGTATTCCATAAAATAACTGACCAACATCGAAAATCGTACGTTCTTTTCATCATCATCTTTTATTATTTCACTGAAATTTGGCTAAGTGCCAAACCATAAGCACTGAGTAAGCTCTTCGACTTGCGTGCTATGTACCAGTTTCTCTCTATTATGATTTTCCATGAGATTCTCTTTGTTGATGTTCTCACAGGTGCAGTCATGGTCAGTCGTCTCGACCATAGTGTCAACTTCATGTATATAGCTAGTGAAGGCAATTTTCTGAACCCAGTAGTTGTAAGCTCCCAGCCAGACCGTCGCGCTTTCTCGATCGTACTAGTCAAGGCTTTTCATCACTACTATATATAAACGGCAACGTCTGTACGTTTGTCTGTTTGTCTGTCTGTCCGGAAATTCGGCATCACCTGAAGAACCAGTTGGAGGCGCCGTCAGAGGTGGTTGGGTAGGGCATGGGTCTAGATGTACGGAACACACATGAACTGAGCTAAGCTCCGCCCACTGTGGGCGGGGCATGCGCACAGTTGTGAGTTACATAGTTCAAAAATTCGTAGTTCGGTTCTAAGATTTCGCGATTTCACACCGGCGGAGAGCGAAATTTGTGGAAACGAATAAGCAGTCAGGTTGGCGATGAAATGAGGGATCACAACCTCATGATGGACTGGCGTGCTTAATAGGGCGGCTCCGCTACAAAGACTTTCAAAATTCGTAGTATGCGGTCTAGAAGACCCGGAGAGCGAAATTGTGGAAACGATAAGCAGTCAGTTGGCGATGAATGAGGGGAGTCCACATCCATGGGATGGGCGAGGTGCTTATAGGTGGGCGATCTCGATAGTCAAAACTTTTAAAAAATTCGTAGTTCGGTTCCCAGAAACTTCCCGAAGAGCGAAATTGGGGAAAATCGATAGCAAAGCAGTTGGCGACGCAATGGATCGAAGGCACACCTGCGATGGGCAGGGCGTTCGCCGAAGTAAACGGTGCCCGTTATAAAAACCCTCAAAATATATCCGAAAAACTCCAGGAAATGGGAAGTAAGTGAAACTGAGCAATGGTTGGGCAGATGAAGTTAGTTAGGGATAACCGTAGCGAGTATACCAAATGGTTGGTGCCGTCGCCAACAGTTCATAATTCGGTTCCCAAAAACACAATTGTGGCATAATCGTGAATGGGGTATGTGCCATAGTGTATGGGAGTCAAAATCAAGGGTTCGTAAATCAGTATGTTTATTTATTTGTTTATTTACCTATTACTTACTGCACAACAATTTAGGTAAATGCATATTCCTACTTCACTTCATTATCTCTATATCTGCAATACCGACAGACCCACAGATTCTGATCTATACAGTAGTTTCAGCAGTTGTTGTACGGCATTGTAGAGGTAAACTTGCTATCTCTTAACTACTATTATTATTAAACGTGCTAACGTCTGTTTGTTTGTCTGTTTGGTCTGTCTGTTCCCGAAATCGTCGGATCACCTGAAGAACAGTTGGAGCGGCGGTCCAAGGGTGGTTGGGTAGGGCATGGGTCTAGATGTACGGAACACACATGAACTGAGCTAAGCTCCGCCCACTGTGGGCGGGGCATGCGCACAGTTGTGAGTTACATAGTTCAAAAATTCGTAGTTCGGTTCTAGAAGATCCCGGAGAGCGGAAATTGTGGGAAACGATAAGCAGTCAGTTGGCGGATGAAATGAGGGAGTCACACCCCATGATGACTGGGCGTGCTATAGCTGCGGTGTCGCGCTACTAAAACTTTTAAAAATTCGTAGTTTGGTTCTAGAAGATCCCGGAGAGCGGAAATTGTGGGAAACGATAAGCAGTCAGTTGGCGGATGAAATGAGGGAGTCACATCCATGATGGGCGAGGCGTGCTATAGGTGGGCGATGCTCGCTACAAAACTTTTAAAAATTCGTAGTTCGGTTCCAGAAGATCCCGAAGAGCGGAAATTGGGGAAACGATAGGCAAACAGTTGGCGGACGCAATGAATGAAGCACACCTGCGATGGGCAGGGCGTTCGCCGAAGTAAACGGTGCCCGTTATAAAAACCCTCAAAATATATCCGAAAAACTCCAGGGAAATGGGAAGTAAGTGAAACTGAGCAATGGTTGCGCAGATGAAGTTAGTTAGGGATAACCGTAGCGAGTATACCAAATGGTTGGTGCCGTCGCAACAGCTGTTCATAATTCGGTTCGCCAAAAACAGTTTGTGCATCACGTGAATGTGGGTAGTGTGCCATAGTGTATGGTTGAGTCAAAAAATCGAAGGGTTGTAAAGCAGTATGTTATTTATTTGTTTATTAAAGCCGCTAATTAGTTTGTACTCGCCAAGCAACAATTTAGGTTAAATGCAGTATTCCTACTTCAGCTTCAATACACTAATTCATCCATTACCGGTCAGACCACAAGCGCACTATACAGTAGTTTCAACAAGTTGTTTACCATTTGGAGGGTACTTGCTGACCTCTATCACTACTATATATAAACGGCAACGTCTGTACGTTTGTCTGTTTGTCTGTCTGTCCGGAAATTCGGAATCACCTGAAGAACCAGTTGGAGGCGCGGGTCAAGGGTGGGTTGGGTAGGGCATGGGTCTAGATGTACGGAACACACATGAACTGTGAACTGAGCTAAGCTCCGCCCACTGTGGGCGGGGCATGCGCACAGTTGTGAGTTACATAGTTCAAAAATTCGTAGTTCGGTTCTAGAAGATCCCGGAGAGCGGAAATTGTGGGAAACGATAAGCAGTCAGTTGGCGGATGAAATGAGGGAGTCACACCCATGATGGACTGGGCGTGCTATAGGTGGGCGGCTCGCAATCAAAACTTTCAAAAATCGTAGTCGGTTTCTTAGAAGATCCGGAAGAAGCGAAACTTGTGGGAAAACGATAAGCATCAGATTGGCGGATGAAATGAGGGAGTCACACATCCATGATGGGCGAGGCGTGCTATAGGTGGGCGATGCTCGCTACAAAACTTTTAAAAATTCGTAGTTCGGTTCCAGAAGATCCCGAAGAGCGGAAATTGGGGAAACGATAGGCAAACAGTTGGCGGACGCAATGAATGAAGCACACCTGCGATGGGCAGGTCGCTCGAAATAAAGGTCCGTATAAAAACCCTCAAAATATATCCCGAAAACTCCAGGAAATGGGAAGTAAGTGAAACTGAGCAATGGTTGCGCAGATGAAGTTAGTTAGGGATAACCGTAGCGAGTATACAAAGTGTGCGGTCGCCACAGTCATAATCGGTCCCAAAAACAGCAGTGTTGTCATAATCCTGATGGGGTATGTGCATAGTATGGGAGTCAAAATCAAGGGTTCGTAAATCAGTATGTTTATTTATTTGTTTATTTACCTATTACTTACTGCACAACAATTTAGGTAAATGCATATTCCTACTTCACTTCATACACTAATCATCCAATACCGACAGACCACAGATCGACTATACAGTAGTTTCACAGTTGTTTACCATTTAGAGGGTACTTGCTGACCTCTATCACTACTATATATAAACGGCAACGTCTGTTTGTGCTTTGTCCTGTTGTCTGATCTGTCCGGTAAATTCGCGCATCAACCACCTGAAGAACCAGTTGGAAGGGGCGGGTCAAGGGTGGGTTGGGTAGGGCATGGGTCAAGATGTACGGAACACATGAACTGAGCTAAGCTCCGCCCACTGTGGGCGGGGCCCAGACGTGGCGCACAGTTGTGAGTTACATAGTTCAAAAATTCGTAGTTCGGTTCTAGAAGATCCCGGAGAGCGGAAATTGTGGGAAACGATAAGCAGTCAGTTGGCGGATGAAATGAGGGAGTCACACCCGTGATGGACTGGGCGTGCTATAGGTGGGCGGTGCTCGCTACAAAACTTTCAAAAATTCGTAGTTCGGTTCTAGAAGATCCCGGAGAGCGGAAATTGTGGGAAACGATAAGCAGTCAGTTGGCGGATGAAATGAGGGAGTCACATCCATGATGGGCGAGGCGTGCTATAGGTGGGCGATGCTCGCTACAAAACTTTTAAAAATTCGTAGTTCGGTTCCAGAAGATCCCGAAGAGCGGAAATTGGGGAAACGATAGGCAAACAGTTGGCGGACGCAATGAATGAAGCACACCTGCGATGGGCAGGGCGTTCGCCGAAGTAAACGGTGCCCGTTATAAAAACCCTCAAAATATATCCGAAAAACTCCAGGAAATGGGAAGTAAGTGAAACTGAGCAATGGTTGCGCAGATGAAGTTAGTTAGGGATAACCGTAGCGAGTATACCAAGTTGGTGCCGTCGCCAACAGTTCATAATTCGGTTCCCAAAAACACAATTGTGGCATAATCGTGAATGGGGTATGTGCCATAGTGAATGGGAGTCAAAATCAAGGGTTCGTAAATCAGTATGTTTATTTATTTGTTTATTTACCTACTACTTACTGCACAACAATTTAGGTAAATGCATATTCCTACTTCACTTCTAGTACACTAATCATATCCAAATACCGACAAGACACTGATCGCTATACAGTAGTTTCAAGTTTGTTTACCATTTGGAGGGTACTTGCTGACCTCTATCACTACTATATATAAACGGCAACGTCTGTACGTTTGTCTGTTTGTCTGTCTGTCCGGAAATTCGGCATCACCTGAAGAACCAGTTGGAGGCGCCGGGTCAAGGGTGGGTTGGGTAGGGCATGGGTCTAGATGTACGGAACACACATGAACTGAGCTAAGCTCCGCCCACTGTGGGCGGGGCATGCGCACAGTTGTGAGTTACATAGTTCAAAAATTCGTAGTTCGGTTCTAGAAGATCCCGGAGAGCGGAAATTGTGGGAAACGATAAGCAGTCAGTTGGCGGATGAAAAATGAGTGGTAGGTCATCCACCCATGATGGACTGGGCGTGCTATAGGTGGGCGGTGCTCGCTACAAAACTTTCAAAAATTCGTAGTTCGGTTCTAGAAGATCCCGGAGAGCGGAAATTGTGGGAAACGATAAGCAGTCAGTTGGCGGATGAAATGAGGGAGTCACACCCGTGATGGGCGAGCGTGCTATTAGGTGGGCGCGATGCTCGCTACAAAACTTTTAAAAATTCGTAGTTCGGTTCCAGAAGATCCCGAAGAGCGGAAATTGGGGAAACGATAGGCAAACAGTTGGCGGACGCAATGAATGAAGCACACCTGCGATGGGCAGGGCGTTCGCCGAAGTAAACGGTGCCCGTTATAAACC
>MU945402.1:0-14316 GCA_036418165.1 Cooperia oncophora | reverse complement strand
TTGATAATGCTCGCGATGTACAGTAGTTTTCTCTGAGCAGTTAAGTTAAAACAAAGCATTCGAAATGCAGCCCATGCGGAAGAGGATCATATCATTTTAGCGTAGAAACTTGTTTTTTTTTCTCCAAGTGTGGTTTTCAGCAATTATTCGTCGCTTTGTTCCACGGCTTCAGGTGGGGAAATACTGTTCACCGGGCCCTAGCCAAACCACGTTCAGGCGACAAAGAAACATCAATATGTTCTGTTTTGATGAAGTCATCTTGGAAAATGGGAATGGCCCCTCTTGAGGCACTTAGCGCCAACTGTTGTATGCGCTTGATCATGTTAGTTCTTCACGAAACAAAGGCGATTGAGCGCAGCCACGTTTCTTACAGCGTTCGTCATTAATCCACATTCAGGAGTAATCAAGAGTTCTGATCACGAGCATGACACTCATTGCTGGTGATGCCGCCAGAAGTGGAAGTGGAAGTGACGTTCATCCGAAGGCCTTCATAGTCTTCCTTTTTCTTGAGACGCTTTCGTCTTCACTTTTCTTAACACTCGAAGAACATACGTTTAAGGATCGGAACAGCGGCCTCCCTTCGCACCACCTTAGAAGGAGCTAGAGCCATCTATCATTGCCATGGAGCTCAAAACGAGCTACAGTGTTTATCAGTTCTCCAGATGAAATCATATTAGCATATGCATCTTCGCGTTTCCCTTGGTACTGAGAGCTTCGAGGACGAGGTTTCCAGTAGGTTTGAGAGGACCACAAAAGCCTTTTAAGCCACAAAAACAATATTTATTGTTTTTTTTCAATTTCAAGCTGTTTTAGAATGATTGCTGCTGATTAACGCCGCAGTTCGTGCTCCGAATTTATCAT
The DNA here is from genome assembly GCA_036418165.1 of Cooperia oncophora. NCBI lineage: Eukaryota > Metazoa > Nematoda > Chromadorea > Rhabditida > Trichostrongylidae > Cooperia > Cooperia oncophora. The sequence goes on along the minus strand of MU945402.1, from coordinate 13,455 downwards.
AAGTTTGCTGAATTGCAGGTCAAAGCCAGAACAGAGACCGGACTCGAACCAGCATCTACCGCCTGATAGGCGGGTAATGGCAGCGGGAAATATAGGTTCAAGTTCCACCTGACGACTGGCCCTTGTCCACAGCTTTTCAACATTCTACAGGGGTGGCCAAAAAAAGTCACTTTGACCAAGTCACATATCAGCAAAGTTTTTGCAGCCCAGACAGAGGACGTGGATACGAGTACCAGGGCGGAGGATACCCAAGATGTTCCTCTATAAACAGGAGCTGGCTCACGCCCACCACCTTCATGTACAAGAAAATATGAAGTCATCTCCAGTCGCAACCTGACTGGAGAAGACTTCGGAGCTCATGTCACCTCCAAACTGCTGCGAAACTTCTAGTATGGAGTCACCCATGGATAGCTACCTGGAGACCAGTACTCTCAATCTGGATGACCCCCAACATCGAGCAGCTTCGTCAACTTCGCTACGGTCTAGGACATCATCTTCACCGTAGTCGCCGAGGCGCGAGTTGATGGTATGGACCGGGGTACCTGGAATGGGAAGACCGATATTTTCTTTGTAGACCCCGACTGAAGGTGAGCGCTGGCGGTTACATCAAGTAACTCGAGAAGAATATCCTCCCTACATGTGGTCGCCCGTACCTTCTTGGAGACCTTGTGCTGCTACAGGTTTGGGTGCCACCACATGGAATCGAAGGGTTTTGGAAAAACTCCCGCCTACTTCGAATGGAAGGGCGTTTCGTACCTGAAGAAGATGTAATATTGAAGTATGTCCCCTGACCTGAACCCACTCAATTACCTAGTTCGGGCGGAGTTCAATAGGGTGGTCTACGGTGGCGGAGAAATCGACTACCCCGCTGATCTCAGGCACCACATCGCGGTCGCGTGCCAGAATCTCTCGAAGGCTGTGGCGGAGTGTCATGATAGTATTTAATATGCTCTTCAATATGGTGGTAAAAATGTCCGATCAGAATTTGATAAAGTGTAACTTATAGCGCCTCGAAAGTCAATGAGGCAAAGTGACTTTTTTTGGCCCCCCCCCTATTAGTTTTCTCACTTTTCTACTAAGCGGCTTGTTCTACACTCTCGAGTGTACCCCACGGCTCTATTGAGAAGGTACAGCTCACAGGCTTGTCCACTGCAGATGCTGGAGGTGTATGGGGACTGGAATTGCTAGTGCCAGACCAGCTTCCAGCTGTGGCTGGCCTCATTCGACGCTTGTTTGTTGGAGAAAGATTGGGGGCACGCCAGACTCAGAACCTGTCAAACCCTGTCGTTGCTAAATTGGCTCGAAAAACACGTCTACAGGGGGGGGGACAATAAAAAAGAGCTACATCTCTCCTTCAACTTTCAAAACGCTCTGATTACACTTTATTGAATATGGATTGGACGTTCTCCACATCGTATCCAGCACCACCTTGCACTATCATGATACTCCGCCGCAGCCTTCTGGACGAACGTCATGAGATTTTGTCATTTGACCGAGATTCGCTGTCTAACATCAACGAAATCGTTGATTTCTCCGCCACTGTAGACCACCCTGCTGAGCTCCGCCCGAACCCATTAATCAAGGGAGTCAGGTCAGGTGGCACTAGGATATTCCGTCTTCTTCAGAAGCTCAACGCCCTTCCATTCCGACTAGGCAAGATTTTCCAACGCCCTTCGACTCCATATGGTGACACTCAGAATACCAAAATGGTGTGGGCGACGACATGAAGGCAGCATATTCTTATCGAGCTGTTCGATGTAACCGTCAGCGTTCACTTTCAGTACGGGTCCGCGAAGAAAATATCGGTCTTCCCATCCCAGGTACTTCTGGTCTATACCATTGACCCGCCCTTGGCGACTGCGGGACTGCGGTGGAGATGATATCCTGGACCGTAGCGACGTCGGAGCTGCTCGATGTTGGAGGTCTCCCATATCAAGTGCGCTGGTCTCCGGGTAGCTGTTCGTGGGTGACGCGACGCAAGAAGTTCCGCAGCTGTTTAGGGGTGACGTTAATTTCATATTCCTTTTTCAGTTCGGCTGGGATTCGGGATGACTTCATATTCTTGTGCACGTGAAGGTGATGAAAGAGAGCCTGCTCCTGCTTATCGAGGCACATCTTGGGTGTCTCCCGCCTTGGTGCTCGTATCCACTTCTTTTGTCAAAGCTGCGTGAACTCCACTGCTATGTGACTTGCCCACAGTGTCCTCTTTTTTGGCCTCCCCCTGTAAACATATTTGACGGAGGGATGGTTTTTGTTAACAGTGATACATAATTTCATGGTTTTTCAAAGAAAACTGCAACATCAGAAATAAATCTGATATTGCAGTTGTCATAGGACAAAACCATGGAAAATGTATCACTGATAGTAATGCTTAAAATGCTATCTCTTATGCTTGAGAAATTAGGAGTGATTCTTCGGAGCAGGTGCTGTATGGCTGTTCTTGCAGTAGATGCAAACGCGGGGCTAGTAACCAACGAAGTGGTGCAGGCCATGACGCGTTCCTTCAAAAATGGTTCATTGTATAGTGTAGAGGTGGCGCAGGGACGACAAGTATTTGTTTCATTCCATTTCTGGGAATGCCAAAGAGATATGAAAAAGGTGCGCTAATTAGAGGGAATCTAGGCGAGCTTCTGTTCTAACCGTTATCTGAGTGCGAATCGTTTCGACATAATCGTTGAAAATGTGCATACGTCCCCTAACTTCCGATCGTTACCGTGTGCGAAGATTCCAGTCGTGCGCGGTGATGAAGCTGAGGGGGTGGGGTGATAGCAGCCGATCCACCTTCACACTCCGCACCACGCCCTGCCGCTCGGTCGATCTCACGCCTAACACAGTCAAGCGCGCTAGCTGTCTGTGCTCTCTCTATTCTGTTTGTTCTCTACATCTATTCTCTCTGAGAGCTGTTCTTTGCAAAACTGTGGCATCGAGGGAAGCACCTTGGGGATAGGGTCGATTCGGTGGCCGCCCAAGTGTATCACTTCCCTCCGACCTCCATGTGGTGCACTTCTGCGCGGAGAGAGTGCCACGCTGAAGCTGATGACCATTCCTCTTGCACATGGCAAGCGTTGTCATAGGAGATGAGCATCAAACCCACGCAAATTAATTTCACGAAGTACATAGTTACCATGTGACGAAAAAAGTTTGATAGACTGATTTGATCGGCTCAGCTCCGAGTGGGACTTGAAGCCGCACTCCTTACTTTCCCGAGCAAGTGCGCTCTCCGTTGCGCCTTCAGTGCCGCATCTTGGTGGTCCAACGGGCAGCACGCTCTCCCGGGAAGCATGAGGTGCGGATTCACTTCTTACTTCAGTATCACATAAAACGGTTGAATTATTCAGAACATTACCAGCTACACCAAAGACAGAAAATTGGCTTCCTGTACGGCTAAAGTGTTTGGAAATGAGTGATATAACCTAGGAAAGCATTTTAGTGGTGAAGGCTCTTTTTCTATGTAACCCTTTGCACAAGCGATATGATAATGCTCTGTTTATTCCATGATATTGAAGAAATCAAGTCTTCCAAAACCTTCTATCATATCCAGATGCCACTCACGCCTTTTCGGCCACATATTCATAAGTTTTCGAAGATTTTTTCGAAAAAGTCTATCCGCAACAGCTTGGATGGGGACGTAGGCAGAACACAACTGAAACAGTTTTTGATGATGTGAAGAACGAATGTGTTGGTGCAGTTCCGCTTGGAAGAGAAGGCACTTTGCTGAACATTGACTATCCCCTTCGACGTAACGAGCCATCGGACGGAGATCTGTCAAATCTTGTGAAGCCTTGAAGCGATACCAGTTAAAATTTGCACAGTTCACTTCTCAACTCAAGCAATGAACACGCCGATAATAAGCAGCGATAGTGCAAAATGCCCTCCTCCAAGCCCGACTGCGCCGACATTTTTATAACGGAGCCTACCGAGAGAGTGATCATCAAGGATCCAGAGTGGCGTCGTTTTCATTGTATCGAGTGAGCTTGTGGAGAGACGAGTTGTCTTCCTTTAATGAAAGTCTGGCATTGTTGTCAAGATAATTAATGCACAGCATATGAGCGCGAACATTCAACAAGTAAGCGAAAATAGTGAAAGGAATTCACTTAATAGCGTCGTATGCTTATTTTTTGGCGAATCCCACCCCCCCCCTCCACTCCGCTTGACAGTTTTCTGGGGGAAACACAGAAGAATTTTGGAAAATTTTTGGAAAAGTGGTAGGAAGCAGAATCATGGGAAAGCTAAAGAAGTTGGTACATAAAGGAAGGGTGGGGGTGGCGGATTGTTCTAAAAACTCAAATCTGAAAGGATGTGTGATTTGGAAAAATTGTCTCCAGCGACAAATATCCTTGATTTCACTGTTACATGTTTCTCTTGTCCCACCCAGTTCTGTTGAAGGTTCTTGTAGGCTTTTGATAGTAAAGGATAGCCGTGAAGTCGAGACGCTTGATCGGAAAAACCCTACGCCATGTGAGAACCTGTTAGTTGGGGATTTTGGTCGAGCCCGCACGACCCCACCCTCTTTGGTGAGTTGGGTACGACCCCCCCCCCTAAAAACAAACAGTGAAAAAGGGAGTTTTTCACTGTTTTTTTTTAAGCTCGAGCTAGGCATACCTATATGACGGCTCTAAGTTGTAAAGGCATAAAGTGATACCACTCAAAGTTTGGAGGAATACCTGTCAACTTTTGTGAAGCAATGAATACGAGGATGTGAAATAGCGAATGTGCTGATCCTCCCCTCCCCCCCTCCCCCACCCTACAAAGCCTAAGGTCGCATTCATGCTTGACAACTTGAAAAAAAGACGAAACTGTGGACAGTACAACGTATATGTCGATTTAAGAAAGAAGCGGAATTGGGAGAAATACAGAAATCTGAAATGGCGAACAACGTCTTGATACGGATTAATCGCTTGGCCGACCACTGGGAGAGAATCTCTTCATTAGAAAACGAAAAAAAAACAAAAAAAAACAAAAAAACGAAACAAAACAAAAAAGGGACGCAGGAACAGCCGCAATCAGCTGGAAAACGGCCGAGGAATCGATTGGAAGGGATTCTGGGCAGGACCAGCGTGCAAGGTGGTTGCAAGGTGGTTGGATTGGAGCGCGAGTTTTCAGGAAAGTAGGGTGTCTTTGAAGGGCCATAACTTCCTCAAAAGCGGACCTGTGGGAAAGAGAAGAACGCAGTCGTGTAGAGAAAGGTTTGAGCTTCCTAAAAGTACTGAAATGTTTATAAATTCATAGAGAAATTCAGCGTTGGGGATTTATTGGGGAGTGCACTTTTTGGATAGTTTGCAGTGCGAATTGTACAGGTTTGAACCAAGATATTTCCCTTGAACCTCAATAGTTTGGCAAATCTGAAACCAGTGTCGAATTCTAGAAGATTTCCTCTTTTCAAAAACCACTTAAGCTGTTTGTGAAGTTCCCGGGATTCATGAGATAATTGCGTTGGGGATTTATTAGGGAGCACTCCGAGCTGCTCGAAAAATCCGTTTTCTGTGTACCGTTTCAAGTGAGCGTACTCAGATATCCAGAAATGCACGAAATGACGCCGCCAGATCTGTGCTCCTGCCAATGCTGAATTTGATAAAGGAAAAGGATAAAAGAAAGGAGACCAACTGCTGGAAAACGCCTGATACGAACGATATGGTAGTCCTGTCGTTCGTCGTAAGAAAAAAAACAGGTTGGCTCAGCGCCAAGCGCGATCGCGGACACGCCCCATCATCCGCAGCGAACCAGAGTATGAGTTGTACTGTTTAGCCATATAACTTACGAGATGATGTCGACTTATTAATATTTCCAGTATTTCTGATTAGTTCAATCAAAGAAAGTTTTGTACTGTTTTTTTACATATCCGGATTCTCTACAAAGCAAGTTTCGCTACACAGGACTCAGCACATTGACACCTTTGCGATGCTTGTTACTGGCTACCGCACTCATTACGACCCCCCCTCTCCCAGCGGCCAAATACGACCCCCCCCCCTGTTGGGCATTCCCCAAGCAATGATGTGCCCTGATGACAGGACTTGGCAAAGTGCCAAAAGAGCTGCACGCGGCACGCACGCACACGACGGCTGTTAGCATGAACGGGAGTCTGCGCCGCAAAGGTATTGGGCGGAGCATGGAGGAATTGCGTGTTTCACGGTCCTGTATCTCCATTCCTGCGCATGTTAGGACGGGGAAACAGCTACGCTTCGACAGTTGGGGGGCTGATAGTACCCAAACCATGAGTGATCGTGCCATGTGTCTTCGAGCGACCGATCTCTTCCTCATTCGAAGGTTCGTGTCTCCGGAGCGGAATTTTCGGAACCAGGCTTAAGTGCTGCGTATTGGAGACACCTGGTCATCACGCTTTCCATGAGCCTCCACAGTTTTCCGCGTAAGTTTGAACACAGGAGCTAAATGATGCGAATGTGCACCCTAGACATTTGGTCTGGTCGCCAGTGGAGAATGATGTTTTTACTGCTCGACTTTCTATACCACTTCGTGAAGTGGGTACATCCCTGAAACCTTACTTGGACATTCAGGAAGGGAAGCCACTCACCAGACGGTTTTCGCGTGTAAGTCTTATGTACTCAGAATGCTCATTCATGATGTCAAAACGCTTGTCCATCTCCTTTTTGACACCATGAATTAGCAGTCTGAGTGCATGAGGCTTACTGGCGAAAAGCCGTCTGGTGAGTGGCTTCCCTTCCTGAATGTCCAAGTAAGGTTTCAGGGATGTAACCACTTCACGAAGTGGTATAGAAAGCCAGCAGTAAAAACATCATTCTCCACTGGCGATCGGCGCACCCTCTCCAGACGAAGCGAGCTGTGGTCAGGAGCATGTTCCGGACCGCAACACAAGTCTGTACAGGAGAGGAGGAGAAGAAAGAGTCCGTGGAAATGGCCCGAAAAATTGCTGAGCTCAATGGTTACAAACGCCCTTCACCTTTACGTAGGACGACGGCAAATGGTGCAGCCAGTAGATCCAGAAACTTCTTGGACGGGAAAATACCCTTTACAGTACCCTTCATCTCCGATGAAGTAAGCACTTCCATAAGGAAGTGCCTGAGGAGATCGGGTCTGGAGAATATTGTTGCGATAGTGGAGGTCCCTCCCGATAACCTGAAGCGACGTCTCATTCGGAATCGTCTCTACGATCGCACATGTGAAACAGCAAACTGCGTAGTCTGTCCCACTGGCAGACCCGGTGACTGTGCGATTACAGGGGTGGTCTACAAAATTTCATGCCAAAAATGTGGAGACGAATATATAGGTGAGACGGCTAGACCTCTGTTTGTGCGGGTTAGGGAGCATTTGGATGGAAAGGCCAGGTCGCGTACCTCGACAGCCCTTGGTTGCCACAGGGTCGAAAGTCATAACGGAGAGGATTTTGAGGTCACGGTCAATATCCTTGCGTATGCAACTCAAACATCCGCGCGCAAAACCCTGGAGGCATTCTGGATTCGGGTCACGAATCCAAAAATGAACCGCAGGGGAGAATGCGTGTCAATTACGCGCGAGCTAACCCCCTATATAAGGTTAGCCTTCCTACCGGAACCTGGATACGATCACGGGCGACAAACCACCATATCGTCGAACACCGGCTGATCTCGTGGTCTCAAAGGTACGGTACTTGGTTTTTCCTATTGAATTATGTGATGGGCTAGGGGGTCTCGAAGGTCTCGTAGGGTAGTATGACATTTGGTCGTTAAATCATAAATTGATTTCCACTTCCAGGCTCCGAAGAAGGCAATCGTGCCGAAACGTTAGCCGTTCACTGTGTATACCAACCTCGTGTGAAGTTTGAAAGCAAATAAATATTCAACGATTATGCCGAGGTTCATTGAAAGCCGGACATGGCGAGTAACACGAAAGCTGAGAATTTCCGGACAACTTAATACAATAGAAATCCTGAGAGCTAGTAAGCGTGATTGCGTACTTCAATTAAACGATGAGGTGGCTATGCTTTTGGTGGTACCATATTTTTGTGGAGGACTTCACTGGGCAAAAGACTTCAATTTCATGAAGAAAACCTGTAGCACCTGCAAAAACATGGACATAAGAATAGGTTCTCTCAAAACTTCAACAAGAAAAAGCCAAGTTCAGGGAAAAGACTCCGTGCTATAGTATCTCAGTGTGGATCCTCTCACACGCATTTGCCGAATTGTGAGGATCAATGGATGGACAGCGCCTCGATATGGAGCGATATCACCTTACTCAGTTGCAACTGTACTGGATTGCAAGTGGACTAGATTGCGATCGGTCGTCCAAGTTACTCCCACTGGTAATCTCCTCGAAACCAGCCAATAATCAGCATATTAAGGTTCATGGTCATTTCGTGAGCAGAATCTCAACTGTAGCAAAGAAGGAAGAGGATGCTGTATGCAGCTGACATCGCTTCGCATCTAGAACGCGACTGGATCACCAACTCGAACCGCTCTTTCATGGCCTCATAGGAGCTTTCCGTTGCAACACCATACACGCGTCGTCACCCACGACTCCACCCATCCGCGCCCCTCCTATTCACTCGCAGAGCAGTGAGCAGAACTTTCTGTAGATACGTTCAAGAGAGAATTCCAAAATGAAGAGGAAAGAACCAACATCGGACGCAGTTCGAGCCTTTTTGATGGCATAGCGCCCAGCACCCTGCTTTGCCGGGTCAAATCAGCTGTCATCTGCAGAATATGTTCTGGGTCGCCGAAGTCGCGCGGAACTCGACCTGATACTACCTGCTCCCAACAAACACATTGAGCGACGCGACGCCAAAATGGAAGATCGATTTAACGAACTACGAAGCACGACAGCACCACTTCAATGTTGATGATGCCGTATACGCCAGAATACTACGGAACGAGAAGCATTCGTACCCCGGTATCGTTAAAGAACGCCTTGAAAGAGCCACTTATCTTGTGCGCTGTGAACATTCGCTGTGGAGAGGACATGTAAACCAGCTTAAACCGATCACACTCCGACAGTGGAGAAAATTTTGAACAAATTTTCATCACTCCGAAAAAAGGGACCACGGTTGCCGCCAATCGAAAGACACAGAGTGAAGAAACGGAACCAACTTCGAGCTCCTTAATATTATACAACGAAACGACACTATGCCCAACTCTGCTGATTATCCCACGACTTCGACACTCTTTATTCCACCGCCATCCAACGCACCTATTCACAGTGGACAACACAGAGAAGAGATGATATGTTTTGTATGAAAAAGGGGAGGTGTTGAAGGCTGGAGCCTCTCATACGGAGACCGTCATTTGCAAGTTGTTTGTCATTCACTCTCCGTCGTCTAGTACCATAACAGGACGATGGCGTGTTTGCAGCTGTTCTAAGACTGCAGTGTTGACTCTTGGGTCCAGAAGCGTAGCTGCCGCCACACTCAAGTAAAGTAGGCAAGCCACGGACTTTTCATCTATGGGATATGGAATGTATGCGAACTGAGAAGGAGCCATTTCCCATCGGTGTCTGCTTCACATTCCAGAGACAATAGAGTTCCGAATGTCTTCACTGGTGTGCACCAAATGATTTACAGCCATTTTCCAAAAGAAAAAAAAACTTAAAAGGAAATGAAATATAGAAATGGCTTGAAGAGCGAGCTAACCCAGCCGGGCGTTTATATATTTAGAAGAGGCTGACAGATTTCACAATGGATCCTATCCCTTTTAATTGTAATGCCAAATGCTCTTTGTTGGTTTTGCATTTTCCAAAAAGAACAAATTCTTCTGAAAAGAAAGAAAAGCTATGAAGAGCTTCACTCTGAATTAACGTAGCTCAGTGCATTCATATTCAGAAGAAGCTAACAATTATTTTATAGTTCGTATTCCTTTCTAATTGTAATGTTAAAAACCTTTTGTTGGTTTTGCATACTTAATCGTTACGCATTTAGCAGCTGAGCGCTAATGTAATTCAGGTAAAATGAATTACAATATTTTCAGTGCTCTGAATCGGCAAGACAAGAAGGAAAGACATTTCAACCGGGGCACATCTCCACGATGCGGAAAAGACTCACTTTTACAGTGTCTGAACAGACTGATGAATAAGTGGGAGTGTCTAAACAGAACTGATGAATAAGTGGGATCGCGTTCTAGTTAACACCAGAGCAAAAAAAAGTCGAAGTACAAAAACCGGAGGGAAGCTGACTCGAATAAAACGAAGAAAAAACCAAAAAAAAGAAAAAAAACTGAAGCAATGAAGACACGAGCATCAGAAGAACGCAAAAAGATATGTAAAAAGCGTGAAGCATTGCCCAATTCTCTGATATCGATCATTAGTTTAGCTCTCTAACCCCTCGACGACGCTCTTACTCTTTATTTTCACCTGACCTTAGCCGTGATGTTGACTGGGTCTAGAGGTGTGGAGGAAAAAGTCCCCTAGCTCTTGAGAAGCCCTTGAGAAGCCCTGCAGGTCTTGGGTTTTTCCAAAATCTCCTTCTGAACGACGTGGTGGTCTATGTATGGAGCCGAAAAGCCATGATCGTTTTCGTCGAGCAGTTCCATGACTGCTGAAAAGAAAGTCTGCAAAAAAGAAAACTTCTGGTCATCTTTGCGAGGGCTGCACATCGAGGGTAGCGGGAGCAGCACGGGAACGACACCCGGTATCCCTCTTTCTCGTGCACTTTTGAGCGGGGAAAGTGCCATGATACTGCAGCTGCAGACCCATCCGCTTTGCACATGGCAAGTGTGGTTGTAGGAGGTGAGCAGCGAAGGCCAATAGATTTCAAGAAGTAAGTACCGTTGTAGCATGTAACAACAGGGCTTGATCCGATTGGGCGATTTCTAAATCGTGCTCATTATTTTGTTATTATTTATATTATTTCATTATGACAACTGTTGTTTGAGCCGCAGATCGTACTCCAAAGTTATTACTAGAATTCTGGGTTACGACTCAACTCCGAGTGAGACTTGTAGGCGCACTCCTCGCTTCCCCGTGCCAGCGAGCTATCGGTCGCGTCTCTAGTGCAGCATCTTGGTGGCACTCTCCCGGAACACGTGGGCTGCTAATTCACCTCAACTTCAAGTCGCAAACGGGATCAAGGCGAGAGTGCTTGGAAATTGTAAGGCAATGTAATCTTGATGAAGGTTTTGTTATATGTAGTGGAACCTCTTCTTCTAGCAGTGTCACGCAGGCTACGCACAAAGGATAGGACGATGCTATGTTTATTCTATTATATCGAAGAATCAAGTTTTTCTTCCGAGCGGTGAAAATTTACAATTAATACCATCGGGTTGGCGGTCCCAGTAAGCCATACCGATGTAGAAGACATCTGAAACTTAGGAGTTTTTGACGATGCCAGGAACGAAACTGCTGGCACAGCTCGCGCTTGCGCATGCGGCATTTTGCACTCTTCCGTTGCTCGACAATTGACGTATCGAACCATCGAGCGGATATAAGAGCTGACGTTTATTACTTTGCGGCAGCGTAGCGTAGCGCAGCGTAGCGTAGCGCTTCCAGCGTACGCCAGCGGCAGTGCCGAAGAGAGGATGCATATCGATCTAGCTTCACCAGCGTCACCAGCGGCACGCTGGCGTACGCTAGCGGCACGCTAGCGTACGCCAGCGTTTCTCCAGCGTTTCACCAGCGTTTTGCTAGCGTTTGCAGCGGCAGGGGAATAGAGACTATGGGAGAGCTGGAGGGAGGCAAAACACATCGATTGCCCGTCTCTCACTCGCCCTTAGTCTCTACAATGCGCATCGCTTCTGCGTCTTCGACGGGCACATAGTCTCTACAATGCACATCGCTTCTGCGTCTTCGACGGGCACATAGTCTCTACAATGCACATCGCTTCTGCGTCTTCGACGGGCACATAGTCTCTACAATGCACATCGCTTCTGCGTCTTCGACGGGCACATAGTCTCTACAATGCACATCGCTGTTCTGCCGTCTCTCTAGCGGCCACCATAGTCTCTACTCCCTGCCGCCTGGCAAAGCGCTGAGCAGACGCTGGTGCCGCCTGGAGCAAACGGCCTTCCCGAGTAACGCTGGTTGAAGCCTTGAGCATCGATAGCTATGCTTCCCGTGCCCTCGCTACGCCAGCGTGCGCTAGCGTGCCGCTGGCGTACGCTAGCGTGCCGCTAGCGCACGCTAGCGTACGCCAGCGTGCCGCTGGTGACGCTGGTGAAGCTAGATCGATATGCATCCTCTCTTCGGCACTGCCGCTGGCGTACGCTGGAAGCGCTACGCTACGCTGCGCTACGCTACGCTACGCTGCCGCAAAGTATAAACGCAGCCTTAGGGAATATTTTGGGAAGCAAACGGATACCAGGAAGTTTGTGGTTCGACTAAATTCCAAATTATCATTTCTCACAAGTTAATCACTCATCCCCCCCACATCCCGCTCGACACAGTTTTTTTGAAAAAAATAAAGAAAATTTGTGGGAAACCTTCGGAAAAGTGATAGGAAGCAAAAAGATGGGAGAACTTAGGAAGTTTGTATTTATATGGGGAAGGGTCGCTCCTCCCTCTCCCTTCTCCATGTGCTGTAGTGAATGAAACAATGTTCTTAAGTTGGCGGGAAAGTTCTGTCATACATATTTGAACCCAAAATATTTGCTCATTACCTGAAGAGAGTTAACAGGTACACTCCTTATCCCTGAGCCAGAGTAGGCGTGGCATTTGAACATGGCACGGAACTGGTTACTCGTGGAATATTCCAGTCTGGGACAACTGTCATCTTGTTCTGTGTTGGACAGAGACACGACAACAGTTGTGTCAAGATGGAAATATTCCACCAGAAGCATAGACACCTTCAGGTTAAGTTGAAGAATGCAGCCCCGCCTACCCGATCTCAGGGATCTCGAGTATAATGTGAGCAGTTATACATCAAAGAATGGTCTTTCTATTGGTATCACTGGCTTGACTCCTGCTTCTCCTTATTGTGCAATATGAACAAGAATGTTATCCGCTACCTTTGGCACCGACCCCTCCAAGCGCTTCCTCAAACTTTCTTCTACCGCCCTGGCGCCAGCATGACAGCTGTTGATGCCGAAATAATGGAGCTGCATAAGGACGATGTCTACGATTATTAGACAATCTTCCACGACGCTAAAGCTTCAGAGCCGCAGCCTACAGTTTGAATGACGAAGTGAGGTTTGGGTATACCTGTGAACTTAGCCTGAGGGAGCTGTGGGTCGGTAAACTGCTGGACGAAGAAGCTGCATCCTTGGTCAATCCGTATGCAAAGCAGCTACGAGAGCTGAAGCGAATCGTCGATCAGAGGGAAAAATTCGTCCGCACAGTCCGTCTTCAACGTGATGGTGCAGCCCACTCCGTCCAAAAAAGTTCGAGCCGAACTTCATGCAAAAGAGCTGGATGGCTCTCCCCTGCACCGGTGTACCCCAGACATTGCTCATTCTAACTGCTAGTTACCTCTCGGACATAACCGTTATATGGCCGAGAAAACCTCCACGACTCGAGCCCAAGTCAACATTGAGATGATGTCCAACATTGCGTCGTGCCAGCCTCCATTGTGAAGCGATGGCA
>MU945397.1:0-24095 GCA_036418165.1 Cooperia oncophora | reverse complement strand
GTCTGTCTTGTCAACTGGCAGGGAAGTACTGTGCTGTGCACGTCATGCAGCGCGGAAGCCGAAGATGTTAGGCATAGTAAGGATGAGCGGAGGACCAGTTGCAAGTCCATGTGGCTACTCACCATCACTATTACATATGAAAAAGCGTGAGGCCCAGCAGCGGTACGGAATAAGGGTGTAGCACGCAAAAAGAAAATTTCTTAACTTTTCGCAGCTCCTAGTTACAACTGCGATGCATCAGTCGTGCTCTATCAGCACCCATGATCGACTTCCAATGAATCTTGGCATCGTGTGAGGTCCTTCTGATTAGATGATCAAACCACAGCCAAGATTTTACAACTTTATTTGGCTGACGTTTCGGCCATAAAGTTGTTAAAATCTTGGCTGTGGTTTGACCATCTAATCAGAAGGGCCTTCTCTATCATTTATAAATTATACATTAACAAAATCTCCATAAAAAACATACTAGGTTACCCTATGAAAAAATAATTTAGCAAAGTTGCGGTGGAAAAGGTCATTGCGAACCCTCAATCGTAGCTTCAAGGATTCTGCACTACTTGGGAAACACTCCTTCCGTGCAGTAGTGGGGAGCAGTTTTTTTTCCAATCGTTCCCATGTGTTGAGTCGTCTATTTCCGCTATTCTAATAATCACACTGACAACAGCACATGTTTTCGTGGAACTGCCATGTGGGACCTGAAACTACGTCTGCTTCTGCTGCGTGTGCTGAACAATACAAACGGGACCATGAGGCTCGATTACCCACGCGCAGTTCTATGGTTTCTGCTGCTTTCATTCCAGTGCCACCTCTTCTCTGAACTAAGAGGTCAATACTCGGAAGGTGCTTCTGTCTATTCCTGAGCAGCGTCAGCGCGAATCTTATTCGCCTTTTCTTCTCAGAGAGCCTTCAGTGAAATAAAAAGGATGATGGCCGTGCTTATATTGTTTCGAGGTGATGACATCAGGGCACATCATTATTGGGGATTTCCCAACAGCGGGGGGGTCGTATTCGGTCACTGGGGGGAGGGGGTCTGGGAAACATTTTTTTCGATAGTTGATTTTTCTTGTTTGAGATACGCTGTGTTCGCTGCTGGGAGAGGGAGGTCGTATTTGTCTTCTGGCCCTCTGAGAAAGGTTGTTAATTTTTGTGCGTTTCCATGTCCCATATAATACTATAATTCCCCATTACCCCCGTACCTCTTTCCCGCTCGGCAGCAAATTTTTGGGAACTAGGAAAATTCTAGGGAAATTCCGGAAAAACTGGAAGGAAGTTGTGAAAATCGAACAAAGCGTCAGATAGAATGGGAAAAGGAGGTCGTATTTTCCTTGAGGTTTTTCCGTTTCGCATGTGTCATATACCCTCCCCCCTCCCCGCTGGACAGCTTGATGAGGAGGGAACTAGGGAGGTGATAGTACCAACCCCCTAAAAAGGGGAGGGTTCGTACGGACTCGACCAAAATCCTCAACTGATGATGTGTCCTGAATGACTTTTGACGCCTGGACAGAGCAAGTGGTGAACTTGGATATTCTCAACGATTATGTATGTAACTGCTGCAAGAATTTCGCCCTGTACGAGGATTCCTAAATGACTTCAGAATGAGCAGAAGCTTTATCTGAAGAGGAGTGCTTGCTGAGATTCCCCGAATGGATCAGCTGCATTGACTAGCCGTTTAATCACGCTAAGCTATGTGATTGTGCGGAGGAGTTGCAAATAAGGTTAGCGCGAGAATTGAAATATTATGGACCCAATGCGAATGAAGTGGACAGAGCGGCTGAAGGAAAGCGCCAGATCCACTAGAAGCACACCCTACAATGTGAGGGTCAGCGGATGTACTAACCAGAAGTCCTGTCTTCATTTACCTCTACTCACACTTGTTTCTTTCAGAAAGACATCCTCAAGGGCCTATAGGGATGAATGAGGGTCCCACTGCGATACTCTTTGTGGACTTGAGAAAGGTGGCATTTAAGTCTATTGTCTTGCGAACAACCATATTGCCTTTTTCGAGGGAACCGAATGTTCGCTATAAACGGGACCTTGGTCCTGATTAATTCCTAATACCTGATTTATTACTCTGAAAACCCGCTAAAGACAACGCTCTCTTCGGACCTTATATTGCGCTAAGAAGGACTTTCTCAACCATCCGAACTGGTAATCGAATAGCAGCAACAGGGATGAACGAAAAGTGGACCGAAGTGATGCAATTCTTCTGTTCAGCTGTCGGTATTGAGCTCCGATTACGCTCTCAAATTTCTATTATACAATTTTCACTACTGCAGTAGCAACTGATGTCACTCGCATACTACTGTATGCATGAGATCCTTTTCCCGCTCCAATCAGCTAAGAGCTCTGGGAAGTGCTGGTGACTGAAGCGCTGCGATGAAAACTGGAACACTATCTAACTACTACAATTTCGAAACCTTAAAACTGGTGGAAAATTGCCGTTATTTCATTAGTTAGCTTATGCAGTGCCCCTTGATGGATTCAGTGCGCACGGACGAAAGTTGAACTGCCCCATCTGCAAGAACCATGAAAGGCAGATGGGCCCGCGGCTGGACACTCACTAGAGTCAGACATGAGGACGTCAGGGCAGTCACATAGACGGCTCCATCCAGCTGAAGGTCACGAGAGCAGCGAATGCGATCGTATGGGCACGTACTGACGAGGCCTGATGACCACCCAATAAGGCGTGGGAATTCGAAGTACAGGGGTACACCAGGAGCTCCAAAGAAACAGTGCAAGAGCGTCACTGAAGTAAATACCACGGCAGAAGATGCAGTGGATCGGAACAAGTGGTGATGTCTAGCAGTAGCAACGGAACCCTGAGACAGAGCGAGAGGGAGAATAAGAAAAACAAAACTTAAACCCAACTGCTCGAAAATTCGATGATTTTCAGCTTTTGTCAGCACGACGATCTATGAGCATTGCTCGACGTAGACCCTTTCGTGTATCATGTGTGGTTCACCCCTACCTCGGAGCCTTCGAAGAGCCCATCCATAGCCCACCACATGCTCTTGCGCGCCCCGATGCTCTGGCGGCCGCTGTCCTATCTGTCTGCTCGACGGCTTTCGCGAAAGGACCATGCAAAATAGTCGAAGTACTCACGTAGCAGTCACAATGCATATCTGAAGGCAGTGTGGGTGTGCCGGCGACGGCTGCCCATTCATGTGCCGCCGATTCTCCTGTCTCATAGATAAACCTCTACCTCTATTCTCGGCCTGAGCCTTAGCAGCCATGTCCTGATCATCAGAACGTATTCATTTTGCTTCCGGCGCTATCACTTTCTCCCAAATCTGTCATAGACTAACATTGAGGGGAGGCTAGGTGGGTAATCTTTGGCTCAGATCACGAATGTAACATTCATTTTTAGCGCCGAAAATGGGCAACTGTGATCACGCCTCACGTCCCAGTTCCGAGTTTTGACAGTATGTTCCCCAGCACTTTTTCCAACGAACTCGCTGCGAACCTGCATTTGGGGGATATAGAGGGTTCCGATACCAAGGATGCAATATTCATTTTTGGCACTGACCCAATTTGGTGCAAATAAGCGCCAACTTGGCGCCACCACCTTCTTAACGAAGATTGTGTAAGCTTGCACCCTAGAGTTATTTGGCATGCAGATTACGAATATGACATTCATTCTCGACTCCAGTGCTAGTATAAGGCTCTGTGATCACTCGGGCTCTGCTAGGCTTAGTCTGGCGGGAGGGGAATCATTTCCCTCCCAAGCTAAGCCCCAATACAACGCTAACTTGTGTTCGTGTCGCACATTCGTGATTAGGCCAACAGGCAACCATTTTGTGAAATTTTTTACAGATTTTGTTGAAAAAAAGTGGTGGAGCCAATTTGACGCCAGCGACAAAATAGGAATGTCATGCTCGTGATCAGGGCATCGAGTGGGGTGAAGTTTCGGTGGAAAAAATTTCTTGAATTTGCGGGGTCCTAATGGTGGTTCGACGCCCAAGTTTTTTTACGAATCTTGTGGGGACTGCGCAAAAATGAGTGATATATTTGCAATCAGGGCAAAGAAGCAATCCCTAGGGACGGAACAACAAAAGTTGTTTTCTAAGTTTTCGGGGTGGCAACAGCTGAACTGTGCCAAACTTAGGAGCAGCCCCAATCAAATGTCATTATTCGGTTGTTACATATAATGTGCTAACATTTGCAGCATTGCCTTCACCGCATTTTGGATCCCCAAACCGGCAGCTGCCTATTCTTCAGGGTTGTAGAAGGATCATCACGGTAGGCAACAATCATATCATGAGCTTATGTTATCAGAATTAATAGTTTCACTGGCCTGACACGGGCACTGGTTTCCATTTTTCAGCAGTACGCCCCGCAAGACTGTCATATTCAGGATATATTGACTGAAATGGCGGTGGCAGTACCCCACCAAGGGGGTTTTGGTCGCTCAACCTCTCACAGTAACGCCGCCGAAACTTCTTTAACAGTTCGAGAGCGAACTCAGTAGCAACAATGCTTTCCATCAATGAGGCAAAATAGTGCGCACAATCTCACGAAACGCACTATTACAGTTGATATCGTAGCAATCCAGCGGGGCGGTGGTCAGGAGACGTGGAATGAGACAACCTGCGACAGAGCTTTCCATCATTAGTGGCTAGTTGAGGTGGAAAATCCAGCTGTGGGTGGGATCACTCCAAGCTTAGTCACACCGACTTAGCGATTTACAATATAATATAACATAGCGATATCAACTATAGTTTGCGTTCCGGGCACATTCCACCCCGAACAACTTTCATGCTACTTTCGGAACTACTTCGAGAGGTGATAACTCACAGGAATTCCTTCACGAGGACCCTTTGCGCTCTTCCCGAAGTTCAATCAAAAGACCATCTCCAGTTGCCTCAACTTCTTTGTGGGGAATGCTTCAACTTACATTCTTACTACAGCCTTGTTCGCTGCGGGTGATGGTGCTTGTCAGTGAGGCTAAATGTGGCGCGCTACCAGCTCGCTTTCCACGTGTTCTTGAACCAGCAGACAACGACGTGGAAAACGCCCAATACGAACAATTTGAGAGTCTTCTCGCTCAACGAAAGAAGGAGAATCAGGGCCGGGGCCAAGGCAAACCCATCTCCCCTTGGCACACCCTATAACAAGAGTGCGCCTGGGCCTAATGTTAAAACACATGAAGGTACAATAGTACTTTCGATTTGAGGTAAACTGACGGACTACTTCTTGGTAAAGCGCTGCATCTACGCATCAGCGCCCCATTCAAAATGGGTCAAATGAGAGTGAAATTAATGGACAGCCTTACTCGTCTCTGCGGAGCTAGTTCAACAATGCATGATGACCCAGCGACTCTAGATGAATAAGTCGTCAGCTTTTCCCTTTAAAAGGACAAGATTCTCACCATCTGAACCCTGTGCATGTCGACGTTCGATTTCTCGACTGACATGCTGACAATCATTTTATAGTAATTTCGAGTACATTTACAGTCATCCTGAGTCGGCAGCAATTGGCTGCAAAGGCTGTTCGGGTGTGCTCCTGCGCTCCAGTTCACGCCCCGTCACACGCTTCGTCGTTTGCAGGGATCACGACTGTATGATGTGATATGACATGAAGTACCACTTTGGCACTGTCGCTTGGCCCTCCCTCAAGTTGAGTAGGATCATAATGCGATCTCACCATAACTATTATAAACAAAGAAAAAATATTGGGGAAAGGAATACACTGGAAAGCATGGCAGTACGAAGGCACGCTTCTTATAACGTCAAATTCAGCAAACGACGCGGAAAATATCTTGCTGGTCCTCTAATTGTTATTAGATTACATTGTTTTTCTGCAGCAATACTCTAGCAAAACAAATTAGGCTCGCTTATTGGAATGCGAACGAACAATTGTGGTCTCCGCTAAAGGCTGAATGATTGGATACGTTTAATTGGGCAAAATAGTAGAATAAAACGACATCATTACATGACGATTTCCTCAATATAAGATAGGCAAGGGCCAGGAAAATGGCCCAGAATCGGTATTTTGTTAGTATATGCAAGCACAACTAGAATGGACACTTAGCTTATGACCTTCTAACTATAAGATTTCAATCCCTTGCAGTTTGCGTAGTACCACTAGATCCTTCAGTTTCGTAAAGGCCCTGAGATAATTCCATTACTTCCTGGTTGCTCAGTTCCAACAACCCTGAGTTAGCCATGTTATCACTGAAGTGAAGAATCGATTGCTACAAGCAGGACCAGCAGCGGGGTTTTTCTTTTGGTGCCTGAATGAAGAAAAAGCCGTTGATGTTATCGGCAATTTTTCGTGAAGGAAAGAAGTTGTGAGAGAAACTAATTCACGCGGCCACGCTTCACAAAGGCAGAAAAGATGAGGGCCCCCAAATTTCTGGACCACTTATAAAACCCCCAACCATTCGACAAGGAGATGCCTAGGACACTATCAAGATAAGCATGGATTGTGGTTGAACGAGGCATTATCGTTTTTTTTATATCATATTCTCAGCAGATAATTTGGAGGAAGCTGCTGCAACAAAGGGCATCGTGGATAACAATAATAGGTTTTTAGTAATTTACTTACGGTGCTATAGAACCTGACTTTTCTCATATTTTTTGGCCCTTACAGTCAAATGAAAATGAGGGAAGCAAAAGGGCCAAGAATGCCAACAGTTGCCATGAATTCGATATCTCATGCGAAAATTTTCAAAAGTATGAAATCAAAATGCCAGTATTATTCCTGCAACGAGAAGGCGTGGCTAGATGCGGTGAATTGGAGTGCCGAGATAATGGCCTTCATTAATGCAATTCCAAGCTTGTAACAAATGGTGAGAAAGGCTGCCCCTGGTTTTATTCACGCCTTTTCACACACCGCCCGTTTACAGGAATAACAACTGGACACATCTTACAGAAAACAATATAAGACTTCAGTTGCAGGCAACCAGAGGAGGACGCTGACTGCATGAAATCGCTTGTACGAAGTCGGGGGCTACGCAGCGCAGTTTCGCAAGCGATTCCGCTGACTCCGATATAGCGGCTCGCCTCAAGAACACAGCAGATTCTCAGGCAAAAAGAATTTATCAACCGCATGCATGTGAACCGATGAACGTCAGTGAGCAGGAGGCCCTGAGGGCGCCTCGGTGATCCCCTCCCACCACACCAATACAGTCGGTGATCAAAGCAATCGCACCTGAGGGGTGGTGTAGAGTTAGCCAAAAAGCGAATAGGCCACAATAACGCACCACGACTCACATCTACTTAATACTAAGTTTCAGGGGGGATGAACAACAGCGAGGCGGCAGGTTCGCGACGGGGCTCGCTTCTAGCAATCATGATAAGACGTGTGTAACTCAAGAAAAGGCCTTCTGATAGAGGTGACACATCGTCGCGGAAAGCTAAATGCCCCCTCCCACTGAGACATTGAATTGACTACCATAGATCAGGACATAAAATTGGTATAAACGCAATCATTCTGCCATGAGGCTTTCAACCTCAACATCCTACTACATTGGAAGAAAATTACAGCCGGGCGGACAGACGCCTCCTGACACCGCTTCGCCTGCTTGCAACTACTTTTAGGAGATATAGGCGTGGTTCAGCACATCCACATTGCGAAATAGCCGCAAAAGTGGCGTTGCAAACCTCGTACCTAAAGTTGATTCTTTCCTAGCAACGTGCCGTGCCAAGCCAGTTGATATGGGAAATACTCCATAATTGCATCACACCACAGCAGGGATGTGTTTACTGTGTACGCTGCTAAAAGTTGTCGTCGATACGACCTCTGGAGGGGTATCCATGCGACTTCCTCATTGACTGTGGAGGTGTGGAGGTGTTTGTCGTATTTTCACGGCTATGCCGCGTGTTGTAGGTATGAGCGCTGCATCACCCGCTTGATTTCTTTTGAACTTCCACCGCGATTCGCAAAAAAAATGTTTCGCAAAGCGTTCGGCAGGGTTCGTGATTTTTAGAAGGGATCTACCCATATACACAAAAAACAAGTCTGCAGTTTGCGTAGCGGCTTCGGCCCAAAACCGCAGTGGCAACGGAAATGGGAGAAAGAAAAATGCCCCCATCAAGCCAAACTACCCCTACAATACCTTTACGCTTGGTTTGCGAATGCGATACGCGTAAATCAAAATGTTTACTGATGGGACGCAAGCATTAAGCGGCCTCAAATGCCGCATAAAATCACATTCCACGCTGTTCGTATCGTATGAGTAAAGGCACGCTCTTCGCGGTGCCCTCCTCATAAAAGCAAACCTCCTGTTGACCATCTTGAGTTGAACGACGTACCAAAGAGGAAGGTAACACGGTTAACTATGCCCGCCCACACGATCAGCGCGGACTATTCCTTCTGCTCGCCAGATTAACAAATCATGAAGGAACGGTTCGTTCATCAATAAGTTTACTACCTATGTCTGAATCCGGCCGATTCAAGGCTTTTTCTAACGACTCAACACTCTATAAGAATTCGCTTTCAAAATACTGGCTAAATGTAGTTGGTAGAGCGCATGCCGCGCACGTGGAAGGTGAGGTTCTATCTAGTACGAATGCAGCACAGAGCTAACCAACAGTGGAGAAAAGAGCACCGGGAAAACGGTGAAGGACCCTTGTTGATTCCTGGTGCTATAGTAGCATTTGGTTAGAAGCACTGAATTAAGATAAGGGAGGCTGACCGAGGTGTGGCGGAAGGATACATAAATGATCGACAACCCAAAAGGGAGGAGGACGACTACGAGGGCGGAGACTGCTTAACACAGCAAGGCCGTGGCTCTCTTAACAGGTGCTTCCACGCAGCGACAGGTACATTACTCACGATTGCGGACCGCACCACCTTGTACAAGAGAGCCACGTGGGAGCTCCTGCACGTCTAGTAATCATGAGCTGTCTTTAGACGAGCCTTTGGTTCCAAGGAGCCAGGTTGGGCAACCCTGAGCCATGGAGACGCTCAAAAAGTGAAGAATGAATAAATTGACAAACATCCCCTCAACTGCTCGATCACTCACTGCTATTTGTAGCAAAAGTAGGGTTTATTTGCAAAAATGTAAGACAACTCTCTACAATACCCAATTCTTGGAGCGGTACGGTCTCATCTGTTATAAAACTGTCTACTCTAATTCATTCGATGAATTTTCAGAAAAATATGATTTTTTGCAATAGAATAACCCATTCCTTCTAAACAACATGAACCTAACATGACAAACATTAAAAAGAGTAAATAAAACAATAAAGTAACACCAGTGACCGAAACTACTTTCAAGGATTTATAAAATGGATGAAGCTGTGAAAACTAATCAACACGTTGAGATCGGCAGTTTATGCGACTATGCCATGCCGCCGTCTATTTAATAGTTACCAGTACAGGAAAAGTTAACAGGGGTGAGTCAACAACATTTCCAAAAAGCAGTGTGCACAATGGCTGAGGCCGGGCGGTTACTGCCAACGTCGCTGGTGGAAGGGCTAAGTGGGGTGTGGCCTTGGCGCCTTCTCGCAGCCCTTGCACCAATGACGTTGGGACTAACCGCCCGCCCACTATCATAGTGCCCATTGCCTTTAATTACAGCATCAGTAAAAACAATAGAAATCTGTGTGGAAGCTTACGTATAGCTCCGTGACCAACTCTCTCCGCGGAACCGTCGGAAAATTTATTGTGGTTGGGACATGTCCTGTTGTTGAGAAGAATTTCCAAAATACATCCCCCGTACATCCTCTTCTGATACCACCTCCTTTTCTACCCCATCTGAGATCTGACCAAATCTTGAGCATGAGGGGAAAAATCGACACTTCCCATCAACTATCGAAGAAAAAGGACTTTTACCCCGCACCCATCGCCCTAGAGCAGAAAATTACGATTGTCCTGACCGTCTCCCGGTGGATATAGCGCCGCGGATCCCACACCAAATACGACTCTTCTCCCTCCAACGACCAAATACAACCTCACCCTGGGGATTCCCTACAACAGGACCAATTTTTAATATTTGGCTAAAACACCATTATAGCGATGTGTACCTCCGCTGAAGAATTAGGCAGCGTCCTAGTGATTAGCCAAATAACAGATTTATCGGTCAGCTTTGATGGATTGGCTTACTGTAGGTTAAGGTTCAAGTCCGTAACGTGATTCTCTCTATCCATCAAACCAAGTGAAGTTCCGGATCTCCTAAGATTTCCTTTTCACAACACGAGGCTGAACAATAGCCGTATTCTTTGCTACCGGAGAATACATAGTGGGCTGCTTGCGTTCTCGCATTTGACGTTCTGATTGAGGAGCGGATGAACTGCTGGTGCGGCCGTGTGACCTACAGTAACCAAAATTTAGCTGGATTTCATTTAAGAGAAATCAAGTACGAAAAAGCCAAATCGGACAGGACTGTAACACGCGCACCTTGTTGTTCTAGCCACAGGTTCATCTGATTTGTCGTCAGCTTCTTTACGAGGAGGTGAGATCGACTCACGGCGGATTATATCCAGATCGTCACCTATGTCACCACCACTTTGACGACTAGACTGAAAAAAAGCAGAAGTAGAATTCTCAGCAGACCCACAGGGTGTTTTCTGCCTACACTTTTCAGCGCTATAACCTTTGGAGGAGGGGGCATTCAAAAGATTGTGACTCCTCCCTCCCAGGTTATCGGAGCCATGGACGAAATTGGGAAAAAAAACAATCAAACTGAAGGAAAATTAAAGTAGAAGACGAAGGATTTCCTCTGGTAGAACTGGTCTTAATATCATCTGAACAGATCCTCGGGACTCCTCCTCCATTTGACTTCAAGCTAAAGTTCTCCATCACGTTAATTCTACAATAGCTTTGCATAAGGAGTCCTTTAGATGTATCCCCCCAATTATTAGCGCCCACTTTTCGCTCTTCTCGATACTCCTCCCAAAGCAGCTCCTATCCCATAGTAGCAATTAGGCAATCATGGAGAAATGAAAAGCTTGGATTACCCGCGCAAGAAACGACTGATGAATCTCCAACGTACGACGTGCCACCCATTCGGAGAAACCTTGAAATAGCATGGGAATGAAGTTTGTAACGCAAAGTAGCTTTGGGAATTATGTGTGAAAAACTGGTATTACCATATTCCACGCCGCTATTGCAGTCCTAAAGTACATCATAGGTGAATTGAAGCCGCGTTAAAACGCGTCCCTTGTATAATGGGATCGCTTTTCATTGCGTGAGTCACTTTTCGAAAAGGCATTCAAGGACAGCAAAATCATTGAAATTCTCGCACAATGGCGAGCTAGCTGGAGGACGATATAGACCACAGGTCGGTCCCACGAAGAACGGCTAATATCTACACTATGGACAGAACTTCTGGTAAACTCGTCTCCAACAGAGGCGAGGCAACACCTGCATATGGTGTACCTTCCACTTCCTACGGCCGCAGCGTCCTCTTCATTCAGTATGAAGGGGACATTTCTGGGGTGGAGGACCGGAGTAGCACCGCAAGGAAGGAACATTCTGAATTGGTTACAGGGTCTCTCTTCCAGGACACTGTACACTCACCCCGCGAACACTTATTATTGCCAGGTGTGAGGTGAATGGCTCCATAGCTGCCGTAGCATGTCTATTTCTCCGCTGAATACTTCACGGGACAAAGTTTAAAGGTTGTGATACCCTGGTGTCGACTCCATACTCCACCTCACGCTGCTGCGTGGCCGGGCACAGATCTGATCGTAGCCAAACGCGCTACTTGTCTGCACTCTCTGAAATCTGGCTTTGCTGTGCAGTACTGGGTTCCGCTGCGGGATCTTGGTATCTGCGCAAGGATCGCGCGGCCAGAGTGTGGAGCTGACACCGGGTATCACCATTCTAAGGCCCAGTTTCTGTGCATCCTTGAGCGCGCAGAATAGGACCGCTGTTGTAGCTGCGGCCCATTCACCTCACATATGCTATTCTAGCGTTAGCGTTCTTGGAAGTGAATGTACAAATTGTCTTTAAACTTCTCTGTGCGGTTCTCCTGCAGCTCGAAAGAACAATTCATCTTGTTCTTCGAGATCCAACTTACCATGGAACTTTGAATGGAGACCTGGGTAGATCGATAGAGTCTATAAGGTTATTTACAAATATAGATAGCAAAACTGCAACCTGCATTTCACAAGCAACTTATGAGCAGGTAAAGTTTGTAATGGTGCAGTAGGGTGGAGGCTTGGTGGTGAAGCATAAGCGAGGAATCGCATACGTCGAATCGAGTCGTGGTGGTTCAGTGGTAAGGTTCGACGTTCGACGACTCGATTCGACGTATGCGATTCCTCGCTTATGCTTCACAGCTCACCACCAAGCCTCCACCTACTACTGCACCATTACAAACTTTACCTGCTCATAAGTTGCTTGTGAAATGCAGGTTGCAGTTTTGCTATCTATATTTGTAAATAACCTTACAGACTCTATCGATCTACCCAGGTCTCCACTCAAAGTTCCATGGTAAGCTGGCGGACTTCCCCGGTAAGAGAAATTGAAAAATGAGGCTACACAGAAAGCAAGATGAGAAAAGCTCCCCACTCACACTTCTAGCAGACCGTGTCATTGGGCGTGATCGATGCGTAGTCCTCGGTGAAATACTCTCGAATTCCGTTGTATCACCAATCGGTATCACATCATCATCAATAGAATCATCCTTCGGCTCCAGCTCCAGATCTCCTAGCAGCGGTGATTCTTGCAATGGCGGCGTCTCATCTGTGATGTCAACGGTCAGCTCACCCAAGGGGTACTGCTGATCTGGCCGAAACAGCTCTCCCTGATCAGACTGGATTCCCACACGTCGTTTTGCTGGACGAGATGAAGGTGAATCGTCGGTGTTTGATCGCGATCTAACACCCGTTTTGGAGAACACGACGGCGTCTCGTCAGTAGCGGCTAGTTCTGCGGCCAGTAAGCTTTGCGCAGCTGCACTGGCCGCTCGAGCTGGTGGCCGGCCAGCCCGACGGCGCCATGATTGCGATTCGTCACCTCCTTCGTCCAGTGGTTGATCACTTTCCCCGCCTGTAGCTTCAGCATAATTTGCGTCACCTAAACTGCTTCTCATAAAGTCCTTCTTTACGTACAACGAAAGGTGAAACAAAACGAACCAGGAAGTTCTGCTGCATTCACCTCATGATGACTGCCAACTCCGCTAGCCGTCACAGCCACATTTTGATCGTGGTCATCGCCTTCACCTTCTTGAATCGATTGCCTGCTGCTGCGTCGCCGTCGGCTCTGTTCATCCACCACTTCCGAGTCAGTTCCTTGAGCTCGAACTGGCCTCCGCGGGGAAGAAACTGTTTCGATCGGGGAAGTCGACATGACATTTTCGAACGGAGCTGCAGCTTCCTCTGGGGTGCGTACTTGTTCCGCTTCTGATCTCCCACGCTTCATTGCAATTGGACTCCTGGAGAAACATTTATAGATATTTGTCATAAGGCAAAATCGAAGGGCAGCTCGGCGACGAAGGGGGGGGGGGGTACTTTGCATTTTGCTACTTCCCATCAACATTTCGGGCCATTTAGAGAGCCCTTTCAACAGCTTATAGAGCTTACAGCTTTTACGATACTGGCTCAACGAGCTTGCTCCATCTTCACAAGAATTCACAGGTTTCACCGGAAAGACTTGTAAACCGGAACTAGTCAGACAGCGAAAGTGCAACATGCCCCTCCCTGTCGCCGAAATGCGCCAAAATCAATGTATTCCATGGAATGTAATGGATTTTAAGCCAAACATACTGTTGTGCACTGGCAGAATCCTTGTCTGAGCGTGAGGACTCCGGTCGTTTGCGTTGCACTTTTGAACTTCCAACCTTAAATGACACTATCACTGTCACACAAATCATGACAGTATTTTGACTTCTTTGCTATTTTTGTGTACTATTTCAGCGGATTTTCACCATAAAGGCAAATGGCACGATAAATTCACAAGGCGTTCAGGATAGATACACCTACTAGGACAGAATTCCGTGCCCTTGTGCAGGTGCTTCTAGGTGCCTTTTCCAAAGAAGGTACCCTTATAG
The DNA here is from genome assembly GCA_036418165.1 of Cooperia oncophora. Taxonomy (NCBI): domain Eukaryota; kingdom Metazoa; phylum Nematoda; class Chromadorea; order Rhabditida; family Trichostrongylidae; genus Cooperia; species Cooperia oncophora. The sequence continues at coordinate 10,154 of MU945397.1, read as the reverse complement.
TGTCCTATCAAACTGCAAATGCCGACCCGGACGCCCACGGCACCCCCGCCCACAATCGGCCGAAGAGTCACTCGACGCTGGTGCTCTTATATCTTCATTTATGAAGTACAAATGATATGAAGCATTGCTCATAGACGTATGAATACATGCGTGTAGCCGTACCTATCGGAGAGCACGATGCCAACGGAAGCTCGTTCAGAAATGCTTGTCAAATGCTGTGCAGAGCAAAGGTTTTTTCGCAGGTTTCTGACCGTTGAACTTCACTGTTTGCGCCATTTTCCCACTATGTAGCACCTCCGCCATTTCTGAGCAAAGTACCAAATTATGCTGTGTTTTATGCCTTTCAATGTCGTAGAAACTATTGAATCCGACAAGGATACAAAACTAAGGACCAGTGGACCATAAAATGCTAGAAAACGCGTTGTGACCACTCAATCTATCACAGGCTCATAACGTCCCAAGGATTTCCCACCAAAGTGACTCACTCACCAATGAACTTTACCCTGGATGTGAAAAAGAGCCTAATACTACCCATCATATCAGAAACTTCACGAATTTCAAAGAATTTCTGAAACTCACCCTTCGTTTTGGCTTCCTTGAAGGCATCTTCTCTTCGAATGCACGTTGTTCCGCTTCAACGCTGCGTTTTATCGCCGCCACATCCAAAGCAGGACGTGGCGCTGCACTTGACATCGACGGCCTTGTCTACAGTACACATTCTCACATATACGACAGAATCAAATCAGCACACGATATCATTACGTCGTATCCGCGAGCAAAGAAAACTACAAATGATAGCCACATACTCTGGGAAAGCTTACCTTTTGAGGGCTCATGGCTGTTTTAGCCATTTTTGCTTTTATCTGAGCTATATTCTCCTGTGTTTCTGCAATGGTTAACTGCTCCTGTTGCCTTTTCTGAGCATCCGACCTTCGTTTGTTAGCCGTTTGCAGTCGACGAATGCGATTGCGGTCATGGTGACAAGATCTACGGGCCAGTACTCTGGAATGCATCAGGCTGGTATGGACATATCTAAAGGTGTGAAACTAGCGAGCAACAAAATGGTTTTTTAGGATGTAATTCTGAAAGTCAAAAAAGAAGGAGAGAGAACTCAATGAATGCAGAGAAACTCACTTGCGCTCTTCAGATGCCATGAGTATGGCATAATTCAGACGTGAGACTTCATCAACTAGCGCTGCATTGTTCTGAAATTAGTGCGATGAAGTTTAAAAACTGGTTGGAAAGGAACTGAGGAGATCTACAGCTGAAGAGGATTCTACGTAAGAAACCCTGTTTAAGAGTTTTCAAGTGGGGTCGAAGCTCATCAAACATTGAGAAAGCATCCAAAGCTCGCAATAATGACCTGTGCGCAGGGATGGGAGGGACCGGTTGCCTAGGAAGAACGCTAGGACTATAAGTTACCCATGCTCCAGCACTACTACGGACTTGAGGAGACAAACAAACGAGAGAAAGGATCACGGACTTGAATGGCTAGTGCACTCACCTGGTAAGCGCGAGTTGTAGTAACGCATGGGGTCGAAGGCAAACTGTGTACAATCGCCTCCAAGAACGATCCTCACAAGTGCGGAGGGAATGGGTTCGCAGCTACAGTAGCGTGCCAGTTTTTCCGCTCGAACGGCACGGGGAGGGAGATGCAGGGTTGAGATACCCAAATGTCGTCCACTTGGATGTGTCCACACTGCGCCCGCGCTTTGCTTGAGATACACCTTCGTACTCAGCTGTAGAGCACGGGCAGAAGTGACGAGTAACGCATTCGACTATAGCCAGGCGCCCGTCTGGCCATGCAGCAGCGAGGGCGGAGTATGCAGACGGCATAGGGGCATCAACACCCTCCAGTACCGCTCTCGGGCACCTTCGACCGGAGAAAGGGACACCCTTCTGCCGGTCGCAGCACTCGGCATGAACCAGAACTCACGAGGGTGGGAACAATCTGTCTTTAAGACATTCTGCCCACAACTCAGAATTCTTGCGGTAATTTCGTGGCTCGAAAAGCATTAAACAGCATTTATCCTAGAGAAACAAACAAAAAAAGCAAGAAACTTTCGATGTGATGTGAAACTTACATAAGTTAGCAACTTTATGTCGCGAACTAATACATCAAGCAATCGGCCATAGATCGTTTCCTCATCTTCTCCGGTTGGCATCATGTCAAGGTCGAGATCAGAATCAAAATCAGCCATAGAGTAACCCTTAACATGACAAATACTTCAACAGTTCCACATACGAGCACACAAACGCAGGAGAAATTCCATCCACATTCAGCTCCCTGCTCAAAGTCAAATGTAAGGCACAACTCTCGAATTTTCTGGGACAACAAACTCGAACTCTGGACGGAAGGCATTCTCGAGTAACCTGGACTACAACTCACAATCCTGCTCCTCGCCTCTGAAGTTTTCCCCCTGGGTCTACTAACCTGAATTGTATCTACTCCACAAATTCTGACAGTTAGGTGAGTAGAAGAATTTTGGGAGAGGAACCGGAGAACAGACAAAGAAAGCAACGCGCTAAAATACTGACCCATATAATGCAATCTGTTAGCCATTTCCCTTTCTACTGAGAGGGTTGGATTAAAGAAAATATATGTTCATATCAGAACAAATGCTCTTAAGAAATGCACGAAAAAGGAGAAAAAATTACCTCAGGAGCAGGATTGCGAGGTGGCATAGTTGGCGGGAGTGATGCATATTCTCCTACTACACAGTCAGATGATAATGGATGTGATGGATCCAGGTCCATTTTAACACCAGTGTCTGCTTGGGTTGTTGAAGGCATGCAGGTTGGGACACCGAAATCCATCATTTGGTTGTCGCCTTCCATCTTATGCGGATAGCACTCATCCTTTTCAATCTCTTCCAGAACCCTTGTGTACTCAGCATCGTCGTCTTCGGCGTGTTCATTTTCACACTGCAAGAAGAACTACAATATCGTTTTGGGAAAACAAGTCAAAGATAGGTAAAGTGTATACGGCCAAAGTCTTGCAAGTGAAGTCCACCAACTTACCATGGAACTTTGAATGGAGACCTGGGTAGATCGATAGAGTCTATAAGGTTATTTACAAATATAGATAGCAAAACTGCAACCTGCATTTCACAAGCAACTTATGAGCAGGTAAAGTTTGTAATGGTGCAGTAGGGTGGAGGCTTGGTGGTGAGCTGTGAAGCATAAGCGAGGAATCGCATACGTCGAATCGAGTCGTGGTGGTTCAGTGGTAAGGTTCGACGTTCGACGACTCGATTCGACGTATGCGATTCCTCGCTTATGCTTCACAGCTCACCACCAAGCCTCCACCCTACTGCACCATTACAAACTTTACCTGCTCATAAGTTGCTTGTGAAATGCAGGTTGCAGTTTTGCTATCTATTGTAAATAACCTTATAGACTCTATCGATCTACCCAGGTCTCCATTCAAAGTTCCATGGTAAGTTGGCGGACTTCCCGGTTAATGGAAGAGTAATGAAATCTGCCAGTTAATAAAGTTATGAAGTTGAAAATTCGAGAAATCCTCTGACGACTGGGCGAAATTGTCGGGGCGCAGTCAAGCATATCATTATATGAAAATCCATTCAACAACGTTCATACGTGGTATAGTGAAGCTTCGAAGGACTAGTGTAATTAGAGTTCATAGTAGTCATAGAGTTCATACATATTCATAATGTGTGCAATATAAATGTGGCTAATATTCGCGGCAGAAAGGAGACGTGGCTATCCGAGGCGGATCTTCCAATGGGGACTACTGCGGGTAGGAGTGAAATGGGGGCTTTGCACAGGAATGCAATGGGCATTCGGAAAAATCTAGTGTTTGGATTTTGGTCTAAATGGAGCATTGGAAAGTTCGAAAGCGAGTGGGTTGCGCTTATCGGGATTCGAAGGTTGAACTCAATATTCTTGCACGAGTTGTTCGAGAATCAGTTCTACGAGAACAAGCACAAGAAAGCTGTTTTGTTATGATACTAGGTGGCTGACCGGCTCACCAAGTTAAACGTGTGAGTGCTGTAAGGCTACGGCATAAGCCGTTAAGCTGAGAGGGTAAAAGCGGCCCTGGTGGCGTAACGGATAGCGCACTCGAAAGCGTGAGGTGCGGGTTCGACTCCCGCCTGGGGCACGACTTTTGCCCACAACTCAGCATTCTTGTGAAGCACAATGAAGTTTGCAACATTTATTCCTAGTAAATGTGGTGGAAGAAGTATCACGCCTCGTTCAGGCAGCAATGTTCCGGAAAAAAAGAGTAGAAAGTGGGGAAACTCACGTAGAGCCAACTGAGGAACCTTTCATCAGTTTCAGTATCCAATTTTTCAACACCTTGATCGAACGAAGCGGCATCGGTATCGGAATGGCTCTGATCTGATGCTCCATTGATAGCAGCTATACCCGGATCACACTGAGCATAGTTCCTCTCGAGCCCATCTATGGATGAATAGATCTGGAACAACTTTTCAATCAAATGACCAGAAGTTTGTGATAAAAAATGGAAAAACAAAATATAATGGATACATAAAAAATTTACAGACAAATATATTCTAATAAGTTTACCTAAAAACACGTTTCAGAATTGCGAGATTTGGATTTTGGGATACAAATATGAATGAATATATGAATTTGTAGGCACAAATTGATCGACAGAAAGTAAGGTAACTCGTCGGAATTATCCCAAATAAGATCCTGTTGATTATACGAGCACGCGATAAACACATACGACACATAGACGCACTGCGGTATTAGCGAACGACACGACAATTACGGCTTATAGAGTGCGCAGTTGTATAATCAAGAAAATGGACAGCTACATGAGAGGAGTTGAGCCAAGACTAAAGAAGGCGTGGTCAGAGATAAGTCACAAGCCCTTGACTTCCTTATCAGGCAACTGTGATCGACGAAGTGGTTCACACAGTGTACCGGATCTGCCCATTTTACAGTAGTTTTCGCTACGCATGATGGGGCGTGTCAGTGATGTTGGGTTTGGCGCGCCGCCGGCGCATTCTCTTCCAGTTCTCCACCAGTTGTTGGAGCGGCTATACGACAGCAGTTGGTGTAGAAGCTAACTGTTCCTCCTCTGACGTGCCCCATCATCCACAGCGAATAAGACTATACACAAGGGGTTGAATCTATTTGCTATGAAATACATCCTCAACACCCAACTCTACGCGGAATATCACATTGAAGACTATAAGTGAACCAGTTGGAGTCCAAGGACAAAGAAGTCACAGGCTGACTGCGATACATAGAAGAAAGCCAGCCCGCAGTATGAAGAACCAATAGCGAAAACTGCTCCTTTAAAACCAGTAAAACTCAGAAAAGGCTCACATTCGACAAATCACCAGGAGAGGAATATTCCAGCTTGTTGGCTTCATTAAAGTTATTCATGGTCGATGTCTGATCCACTGTTGTCTGAAAGGAAAAGCTCCAAAAGATCATCTGACATTAACTCATGGTGGGCTACATACTTGATAAGAAGAACAGTAAGAGCGCATTCCATCGCTTCTCGGAACATCGAAACTTTTCTGATCTAGTTGTCCAGTTTCAGGAACTTGGAAGAATGATTCATAGCTCCCTACCGACTCCAGTCGAGAATTCCTGAAGAAAGTTCTGCAGGATAGCTCAAAATCTAGTTATTCAATGAATTTACTGATGGCTTTCAAGCGAACCTGTTGATGTCCGAAGATGTATCCATAACAGTTGATGGTCCTCCATATAACAGACCGAAATCATCCGATTCAAAAGAACCAAGCAACCTAGGATCAACTTTCATGTTGGTATTTCGAAGAAGTTCTTGATCTGCGCTTTTCGACGTTGACGGGCGCATCTAAAGTTGCGGAATAAAGTACGGCTTCTACATACTACAGGTTACCAAAAATGAATGAAATGCGAATCTCAGGAAAAAAAGAGATATAGTGTAGTTCACTGCGGACGGTTGGGCGTGTCAGTGCGGCTGCGTTTGGCGCGGTGCCAAACTCGTTCTCCACCAGTTGTTGAAGCGGGCAAGTGACAATACTGTATTATATCTCGTATTACTCGTTTTCTACCACTTTTTGTCGCATGCGCGTTTCAACAAGGCAGAGAACGGCTTTGAATAGGTGACACAGTGAAACCGACTGACACGCCCAACTGTCCGCAGCGATCTAGAATGTAAAAAGGAACCGAGGAAACGGAATAATAATAATAATAATAATAATAATAATAATAATAATAATGGTTTGAAACTTAGGAGAACAAATTTCAATCTTGTTTGATCTCAGAATTTGAACAATGTTACTGTTGTTGTAATTGCAACTGTAACTGCCTAAATTAAAATGAACAGAAAAACTTCTCAGGGGTCGTGCTGTAAAAAATCGCGAATTCGAGTCGATGACGGAAACGACCATTATATACTGCGGCGATATCCCAACCCCAAGTTCAGAGGTACCAACCAATGGTCAGACCTCGAAGCCTTTAAGACGGTCTCCGTGCGAAAGTGGTCGGTTAATGCAAACGGCAAGCAAGCAAGCAATTACGGATAACAGCTGTCGACTGTAATAGCTTTCGAAAACAAGCAAAAGAAAACTAATTTGCAGGTGTACTTGAAGCAATGGAGTCTTTCGTTGTGATAATCTCATTAGTATTTTCATGAGTTTTCAAAACACGAGTGTCTACCGTATCAATCCACCTACCTGCCACTAAAGATGTTTTCACTTATACTACCTTTACCTTACTAATGTGAGACAATCGTATTTCTCTGCTCCGTCACGAGAGGCGCGGAGTGATCTTTTTTGCATTAGCCTGCCGATAAGACCGGATTTCATGCAGACTACGATATCGTAAGCATTTATGGCGAATTTCGGTCATACATTGCCCATTATCGCTATCTACAACCTAGAATTACGCGTAAAGTCGCACACAACGCCCACCAGCGCGGCGAGTTACGATTGTCTTGCCACATATACGCCGTTTCATCGTCTTTGCAGCGCACAGAAACACTATTTGCAGTAAAGAATGGTCAAACTCCTTTTTCGAACCATGGCTACTTTTCTCTTCATGAAAACCACTCCTTTGGGTATGCAAGAGGAAGTCACTACATGTCGTGCGCATGGCCTCCGCAAAAATTAGTTCGTTCGTTGGAGAAGAATCTTGCGTAGACAGAGGAACGACCAGATAAGCCTGCGTCTGAACAAGGCTGCTTTCAGACTTCGCGTCGACGCATTGTAGCGCGCTGTAACGCGCGTCAGCGCGCTACAATTGTAACAGCGTTCTAAAGCTACTGGCGAGAGCGTAGTCGCAGACGGCCAGCGCCGAGCTATAGCCATCTGCCAACGCAGCCACAAACGGGAATCAGTGGCGCCGGCCGCATACGTTTTGGAAGGAAGTATGGGGGAATGCGAGGGCACACATCGCGTAGTCACACAGTTTGGATCAGCGCCGACCTCGACGCCTTCGCATCGACGTTACATGACGCCATCACGAGGTAAGAAAGCTGCCTAATTGACACCGAAGGGGGTGGCGCTTGAAAACTGCCGCCTCATGCATAAGAGCGCGCGACGTCAAATACTAGCCGTTGCCGCGTACCTCTTGGTCAAGGATCCAGCTCTCAGACCAAGGACTGGGCATGTGGTCAACTCTATGTCAGGAATTATTCTGATCGCTTAGCGAAAACTTAGAAAGAGGAAAGGCGCTACCAGCCTCGGGGAGGGGCATTTAAGGACTCCTTGTGCGAACCTAGAATTATCGCAACAGAGGTAAAGAATTTTCCCTAGGTTTGAGCAAGAGAAGGAGTTCTAAGTGAGCAGAAAAATTTCAAGCACCGTAATTCCCATTTGGATGACGTTATCTCAGCTTCCTCAGAAAGTTCTTTGCATGTCCCTTTTCAATACCAAGAGGCAGTACTCCTCTCAGGAAATGCTACTGCTGGAAAATATTGTACCGTGACAAATGCACTCTAAACTTCGACATCATAAAAATTCCAGCTCATGTGTATTCAAAAGAAATTTTGACGAACGGCTTCAACATAATGCTGGGAATGAAAAATAAAAAAAAATTCCCAACAACACCCCATAGAACTGTAAATGAAACTCCAAAGAGGTCGTACCTGTTGAGGTTGGGACTGATGGGAAAAAGCTGGCTCGGATAATGCCCTTGTAGGATGCGAATCTTGTTGTTCACTTGTAGGAATTGGCTTTGACGTTGACTCATTTTTCGAAAAATCACTATAAAGGCACAATTTATTGAACTGAGTTTTTAACAATGACAACGGCTTCATTAAAAAAACAAATAAAAATGATGCCACAACGTTCTGACCTTGACGGAACGGAAATTCCGCTCGCTAGTCTTCTCGCTTCTCGTCGTGCACGGTTCTTCTGCAAAAAAATCACTAGAGGTTACAGCAATAGTGATTGTGAGAAAAATATGCTCAAAAGCTTGTCCTCATAAATATGCTAATATGTGAGGAAGATTGTGCACTTGGTCTGAGTGTGCTAATGGTAGGTTCAGAAATATATCTTAAGCGCAGCGTAGATCTTCCAAGACTGGAAACAAAAAAAACGAAAAAAAAACTGCGCTACGGAAAAAATCGACATGATGTTCGAATGTAAAGTAAAATCTGATTCACAGCTGATTCGGTTTCGGTGCTTATGGAAGAACTTATATAGTCTGCGGGAAATCTGTCCTACTCCTAATAAAAAAGGGGTGATCATAAGTCACTCTACTAAGCCGAAAGGTGGCCATATAGAGAAATATTCTTTCTAAAAATGTTGTCTGGGTTATCTAAGTACAGAAGAATTATGCACTGGTATGAAGGACGCGCCGAACAAGATGAAAAATGCCTCGAGGGAACATAGAAGATATCAACACAGAAAGTGATGGCAAAAAGGAGCTATTACTAGTGATCTACCTGCTGTTTGCGTTGCTGCTGAAAATGTTGCTTCACCGTCAGTGGTGCATCAACTGGTATGCCAGGAATCGCAGAGCTGCCCTCTTGATAGCTAAATTTAGGAACTGCAATAATTTCCTATTCACGCTGCTTCTTACTATTTAAGATATCTTCCATAAAAACTCAGCTGCACACTTAGTTTAGATGCACAATATGTTGCGGTATGGAGAAAAGAAGACAGAAAAAAGTAAAAAAAAGAAAATGACTTACAGTGTGGATAAACGTCCTCCGCCCAACGCCAGATTTCCGATAGAACTGGCTTCTTCACTCTAAATCACAAAAGTGACACACAGGCAATCAAAGCGTCAAACTATCGAGTTTTAAAAATAAATGTTGATAACACACCAAAGCAGATTCTGCTTCGCCATAAGACCGCAACTCATGTTGCGACGCGTTGGACATCAATCCTTTGAACCCTAGAACATACAGAAGAAATAACAGCTCAAAATAAAAAGGCCTTAATTCACTATTCACTTGTATTATGAAATCTCTGCACATAATAATAAAAAAAAACGCCATTGAGGCGAATTTTAGGCGCCAAACATAGTGCACTTCTTCGACTACGTACATCACACTGTAACTCACGTTGCAAGAAATTTTTTAGGTGCGACACTCGCGCTGATTTAAAGCAGGGCACATCGTTGTTGGGGAGTCCCTAACAGGAGGGGTCGTATTTGATCTAAGAAATTTTTTTTTTGATAGTTGGTTTTCTTGTTTGGGACGTTGTAAACGGGGGGGGGTCGTATTTTCCTTCCGACCTTCTGAAAAAGGTTGCTGACTTGCCGTGGTTTTTCCTGTTTCACTTATACTATTTTGGAAAAATATAGGGGTATCGTACGGACGTGACCAAAATCCGAAACTAATGGTGTGCCCTGTGCTGAAACGAGCAAGCGAGAACGACTGATTGAAAAGCGGCTGGCACCGCGCCAAGTGCCTTCCCCCTAGCCACGGAAGAACTATCATATACACGTTAATAGCAAAAAAGAATTACATCGTCATAAATGACATCACTGACATGTTATGTGACGTCAGTGACACGTCACCTACCTCTCAAAGGGTAACGTAATGGACTGCGTACCTGTGCTACATCAATGCCAACCCCCCCCCCTACTCTCTCGGCCACTTTAGTCGCCTGCGCAGCTAGTCTGAGCCTTGATCAGAGAAAGCGATACGGAAGTGCGGTGGCCTAGCTCAGCTTCCTTAGCACCATCAGAAAAATCCTTGTTTGTATCGGGGA